>JANTCA010038461.1:0-20078 GCA_024741275.1 Chironex yamaguchii
TAATAAATCCCTTTTGAATTGATGTTTCAATAAATTTGTTCTGCTGTAAATATGAATAAAGCCGATTTCTTAAGACTAATGTAGAAATTTTGAGTGGAATAGATTCAAGACTAATAGGGCGAAAGTTTGCTGGCAAATCATTGGAACCTTTTTTATAAACTAAAACAGTAACAGCACATTTCCAGGCTGCAGGTATGTGATGTGATTTCCAATTGTGCTTGTTAATTTCAGTAAAGCTCTAAAACTGAGGAAAAAAAGGATAAGAAAAAGGAAATGAATTGGAAAGGGTTAATACAGCTTAATTAGAGCAAAGAAAAAAATGCTCCAAAGCTGAGATTTATTATAAATTATTGTTGTAGGTCTGTGTTGTGAGCTTTTGTGGGGTTTCTTGTGGGGAAAATACACTTATTCATTATGTCGCCAGTCAAACAAATTTGTGTAAACATGCTACCCTCGCCCACCAGAGCTGCTCTCACCTGCCACCACTATCACCCACCACTGCTACCCTCACATGCCACCGCCTCTCTCGCCTGCCACTGCTCTTGCCCACAGCCACTCTTGCCTGATACCACTCTCGCCTGCTGCCACTCTCACCCACTGTTGCTCTTGCCCACTGCTGCTCTTGCCCACCACCATGCTCGCCTGCCACCGCTACACTCGCCCGCCACTATGCTACACTCACTGCCGCTACACCCATCCACCACAATGCTACACCTGCCACCGTTACACTCGCCTGCCTTCATGCTGCACCGACCACCATACTGCACCCACCGTCGCTACACTCACCTGCCACCATGATACACCCATCGTGCTACACTCACCTGCCACCATGCTCACCTGACACCGTTACATTTTTAAAAAGGATGAAAGAAGAATATTTTGCATGTTAAAAACTATTTACATGTAAGAGTAGAGCCACTGATGTATGAGCAACGTAAATACATTTACATAAATTGCTAGGCAGCCAGTATTCTTTGTTATGCACAGCTGAAGGAGACACTCGACTTGCAAATGAGGTATGATTTGAGTTTTGCGTCGCACCTACTTGACATTACAGAACTTTTTCCTAGGTGTGTGCTATTTGTTCTTGTTGGCTAAGTCGTATCGTCATGGAAATCGACCTCCAGTAATGTTGCAAGTTGTTAGGAGAAACGTAGATCATCTACAGTTGATCGCTAAATGTCCAGCCTGGAAGAGGAAAGCTCTACTGGCTCAAGCCGATAAAGAGACGGTAAAAGGTATTGAGGAGTGTTGTCTGAACTTCCTCCACACACCAGGTATCAGAATCAGTAAGGAAAAACTTAAAAAGCTGCTGAGGTATGGAAAAGCCATACATACATTGGCCTCACCTCGGGTAAGACACCTCAGAAAAAAGAAACTTGTAGCTCAGCAACGTGTTTTTTTATTGATGTTGATACCTACCATACTGGTGTGCTGTCCAACTTGTTGCTGCATTAGCAGCTGCATTGCCTAGTTTATCCAAGTCCCTGAAGTACACAGGTCGTATGGTGTTGGTTCCAGAAGTTATCTACAAGACATGAGAGAAGAAAACCTTGGATGCAGTTAAAGACATCCTACACCCAGAAAGCAAACAGCTTGTAAATGCAAGGGATTGCACGAATTCGATTCTCAATAAAAAGATTTGGAAGAAGGCTTGAAATTTGCTTTGTATGGAGAGCATTTGAGTAAGTTTTTACAACTCAAGCGAAGCTTGAAGATGGCAGGTATTCAAGCACCAGCAGAAGATGAAGCTGCAAGCAATTAAAAACCAAGTTCGCCTTCAGATCAAAATCAGCAAGCAGGAGATTAGATAGAAGAGGAATTGAGAGCTGCAACACGTGCTGCCTTCAGAAACAAGGCAATGATATTGCTGCAAAAGATCAAACAACATCCAAACGTTTTGATTTGCAATCATGTCCATGTAGACGTACATGTTGTTAATTCCTATGTCCATGTTGGGTGATGTCTCACTTTCCATAGTGGTATGCTCCATCATAGTTCCTTCTTTGAAACCCAGACGGAAAGCTACATCTCCCACTAGGAGCACTCTTGAACCCTTGGAATATGTTATCCTCACACATGCCATCTCTTTATGATAATCAAAATGTATGTTGGGTATGTTGGGTACGATCTGAGAGTATATGGAAAAAATCCTCAACAGTTGGGTAGTAGTCTGCTGGCATGGTCAGGGCAAACCACATGCCAATATTGTTATCATACTTAACCACATTTCTCCCTCGGCGTACATTGTGAAAAGCATGCGGATACTGGATTTCACACAGGCCTGCTTCCCAATGCCCATCAAGATTAAGCGCTCTCGGTAGCTTAACTGTGAAGTTGGCTAACGTATTTGATGGGAAGATCGACATCAAACTATTGCTAGGTAGAGTTAGGTAAAACTGTCGATTTTCCAAAACTCGATAGGTGCTGTATATGACTTTGTGGGATCCAACTGTTAAAGCTCTCTGGATATCCTTTCTACTTGACGAAAGACAGGTCTAATACTGTCCCACAACCTTTCTTTTTATAGCCTTTTCAATCCTATAGATGTCCTACTCTGTGACTGCAATTCCTGTGAATAGAATCTCCCCGTGAGCACCTCATCTTGCAGATCTCGAAGGGAATAAGTTGTTGGTGGTCCTGGATAGATGCAATCTACTACAAAGATCTCCTCACTCCAGTCCTGGAGGTAGGATTTCTGAAATGTTCTCCTTAACTTACTAATCTGCACTCAATCCCCCACATTGAATTTAGGTTTGATAGGCATCACACTTGGATACAGCCGACGTCTGAGTTCTGTCTCATTTTCTTCCGTGACACCAGATGGGGAAATGCCCAATGCTTGATGTTTGGTGGTGTTTTAAGCATGCACCAGTTGTGGAAGAACATCTAGGTATAGTAGCGTGTTGTTTGCCGTTAAATAATTCCACATCGCTGTCTTAAAAGTGCGGTTGAAACGCTCCACAATACTTGCTTTAAGTTCACTGTGTGTGCTGAAAGAGAAATACTACTACGATCAAGCTCCTTTGTAACAGTGTTATTCCAAAATTTTCCCCCTCTATCTACTTGAATTCTTCTTGGATATCAACCAGAACAGACGATCTTAAGTATAGCTGCCTTTAAAGCCTTCCCCGTCTTGCTTTTCAAGGGTTCCACCCATGCATAGCAAGAAAACACGTCAATGATGGTTAAGAGGTACTTGTATCCTCTGTTGTGACGACTTAGACAAGAGATATCTATGAAGTCCATGTGAAACTGATTATCTAAGCCATGGACTCTTACACATAGTTTGCAATAGTTGCACTGCTTCGGATGGTGTAAGGTATAGGCTAGTTGATTTTGTAGCCATGTCTTTACTTGCTGGCGGGTAGATGATGGCAATTCCTTTCTCACAGCTTTGTACAATTTGTCCACACCTCCAAAGCTTGAAGGGTGATTAGGGGAATAAAAGATACGATGTAACACTACATCAACCATTGCTGCCAGAGCTGTCCTCGAGCCGACGTCCAACTCCAATATATCATACCACTTACTTGCCTGAGAAGAGAAAATGTGCGGCAGAGGTAGGAGCCGAGTACATAGCTGTAGCCTGGTCCCTTGCTGTAGTGTGTTGCTAGAAACCCAAACACATCATGGCAACATGCATTTATCTTCACCACATCAAATCGCTTCAGCAGTCTATGCAGTATGGGGGAGTAATCAGGTCCGATCATTCCACCAGATGGGTTTTCTTTTATAGCCTGAGCTCAGTCCAGATTGGGTATCTTATTCACTTTGGCTAAACAGTTCACTACAGCAGCATAGCAAAGGTGCTGCTCTGAACGCCAATGCTGTGAGGTTGTAGGAACTGCAGCTCCTGAGACATAGGGTGCCTCTATTAGCTTACTTTTCAGTTGGTGTATATAATCTAACTCGATGAGTGGTAAAGCAGCTTCAACACTATGATGTAGTAAATTAATACATGGTTGCTGACCCATCTTTGTCCCATAGTGTGTGTGCATGTGCAAGCAATGAAATTGCGCATAGATATAAGTCTCTATTTATAAGTGCATCCACATGAATGTGTACTGACATGGAAAAGGTTTGACAACAGTAAACAAGAAATTTCATAAAATACCTCGACATCATCTAGTCTGGAATAATATAGTTAAAAACACAATAAACAGTTAAAAAAACTACCTCAAAACAACCCCCTATTGAACATCTTGTAACAGTTCCCATTTCAATAAAACCTTAAAGACACGATTGTTCATAATTTCTCTACTATGGTGTTCCAACATGTCAGTGGAAATTGCACCTGCTCGTCCCATGGCATCATCAGGCAATCATGTCCTAATTGATTTTCAAGCTCCTTATTACACCCTTGACAATAGTGACAGACAACTTTGGGTAACTCCTCCTTTAACATATCCGCATAGATGAAGATCAGAGGTGTTTTGTCTGCAAGCAGATACTGGTTGTCATCATATTCATCCATGGTTAGGGGATATAACCTCGTCTTCTTCCCATCTTTTAAATGCAAGGGATACACCTATTTCCTCTTTACTCCTTTGCTTTTCTCTTCCAGCTTTTCTTGCTTTTCAGCCAAAGACGCACCTTCTGTCGTAGAGGTTGTATTTTTGGTGGGTGTCCTCATCATCAGTAGCTCGTGCTCTTTACTTGCAATAGCATTATCCACTGATGGGATGAGGGACTGCAAATGACAAAATTCCTCCTTCGTAAGTGCTATGCCCTTCCAAGTGGGATGAAGACAACCATCCAGATGCATGTATTGACGGATGTGTATAAGAATGCATCCCTAATAGGAGGAGATATTATATCAATTATTGATTATCATATCGATTATCGATAACATATCAATTCCAATCCTCCTCTCCAAGAGGGAACCTTACTTCCTCTCCTTTACAATTCTCCGAAACATCTACAATCCTAGGTATCAGCTTCTTTGGGTTGTGAAACTGCTCTGCATTGAGTGCAATACCTTTTTTGGTGGGACTTAGAGCTCCATCTTTCTCTTCATAATCGCGTAAATGTACCAGAACTTTTCCTTCATACGTAGTCACCAACACATGTCGCTGCTTCTTCTTGATCAGCACAAGTAAATCTTCATTTCCCATGATGTAGCTGCTTTCACCTCTCTCGTGAATCTCTGCTAGTAGATGCTGCTTTTATAGTGTCGAGTCTAACCCCGTTTGATGTCATTTTATGCAGTCAAGAAGCTTACGAATGCACATCTTTGTAATCCCATGTCATCATGATGACATAGTGTTTTATCTTAGACTAAAAAAGCAATTGACACATGTGGGAGTATGCAACATTTACATCTTGGTTTGATGACATCATTTGACATTTGGGTATTTTGACATATGTATAATGACGTCATTGTACGTCATCATGACGTCAAAATCTTTTGTATTGGAACATTTAGCTGACATGTGTATAATTTTTAGAAGAAAACCCACTGATGTACCTGTAACGTCCAAATCCCTACTTGATGACATAATCTGACGTGCATCAGTCCCCATCCGATGTTAATTAACTGCCTAGTCATGTCTACTTTCTTATAAAATAAATCAATCAAAAAATGCGGAGGGGAGACTAAATATCACTCACATCACCTCCCATGCCGTGAATATGAGCATGCATCTTTTTATAGGGTGGAGATAAATCTATCTGCTCTTCTTTATAGTATACACCATGGTGGAGTATACCTGTAGAGAGTGTGGTAAAAGATATGTAAATAAGCTCAACCTCATGCATCATCAGAGAAGGCATAATCATGAAAAACATTATTGGTGTCACTTGTGTGGATTTGGAAGGCTTGACTGTTTACATCACCAAGAAGCACTACACCGTAAACGAACTGCCTCTGCATTGGTTGAGGAAGAGGAAGTTGCAGTTTGCTCTGCCGCTTACCTTAAGGATGAAAAGGAAATTGCTGAGGCTCAAGCATGCACAGACCACCTGGATTGTGCAATATGAACTGGAGAAGAAGGCACCGAATTATCCATTTCTCATTTCTCCTGATGTTATGGCTGGTGCTAGCATGGAGCGGGAAACATTTGATCTCATCCAAGTTGAAGATGCCTTTGGAGAACGTACTGCAGGATATTGTTATTACTTCCCATCAGATCGGGATCCTATTCAAACACTTAAAGATGTTATCAATCAACTCGAGGCTTTTCTATCAAGGAAATTTTATTGTAGGGAAGGGATGAAATTGTATATCTCCATTGTGGTTACTTTCTACCAGATGCGAGTATTATGACCAATCTGCCTGTAGTTTTTAGATTTCCATCGTTTCAAGAATTTACTGCAGACTCACTTTCAAGGGACTTAAACGAGGTCCTTGATCATTTACAAAGTGAAATGGATGATTTTCAGTGCAATGGTTCTGGCTGGATACTTCAACAGATACATCATCTTATCTCAGCATTGTGAGAGTAACTCCCTTGCATGGATCTTCTTACTTTCCACTACCCCCAGCTCTGTTGAAATAGAAAGCCATACAACGTCAAGAATGACACGATAAAAAGTGTTTTCTCTGGAGTGTTCTGGCGGCCCTTCATCCATCGGCAGATAAAAAACAGGCTAATTGCCTGTATAACTGAGGATGAACTTAATACCGAGAGGCTTGAGTTCCCTGTTCCTCAAAAGGATGTACTAAAGTTTAAAAAAATGAACCCATCTATATGCATTAATGTCTTAGTCTACGAGGATTACAACGTATTCCTGCTTTATGTTGCAAAAGAACGTCAACGGCAGCACCATGTGAACTTACTTCTCTTGTCAAAGGATGACAAAAGACACTACTGCTTGATTCAAAGTATTTCTTATCTCCTCACCGCACAACCACCAAACCATAATGGGGAGAGGCACTTGTGCTTGTACTGTCTCCATGGTTATATAAGCAGAAGTGCTCTGGACAATCATCTACCTATCTGTGCATTGCATGGACTTCAAAAAGTACAGAGGAGAATTTAACTTTGTAGTTTACCAAAATACAGAACCAACTAAAGTGCCCTTTCACCATCTATGTGGATTTCGAGTGTTTATTCCGTCCAATTGCAACCTCTGCTAGGTGGTCTGCATCTTATTCTATTGAGCCTATACATGAGTATGAACCCTTGTGGCTACTGCTTATCTCTGGTCTCCGAGTGGGATGTGTTTAGATCCCCACCAACAATTTACTTTACATTTCTTGGGTGCTATGCATCGGCTGGACAGAGACATACGTAGTGTTCTAAAGTACCCAATGCTCGTGACGATGACCAATGAGGATAAGGAAAACTTTGCTGCTACCGAGCACTGCCACATATGCGAGGAGTCCCTGGACAGAGACAAGGTCTTAGATCACTGTCACTTAACAAGCCAATACCATGGTGCAGGTCACAATAGGTGCAACCTAAATTATAAAATAGATTCAGAAAAGCTTCTTCCACAACCTGCGTGGCTATGATGCACATCTTCTACTACATTCCTATCTCCCCTGACATGGAAAGATTACTTGTTTAGCCAATAACATGGAAAAACACATAAGTTTTAAAATTGGCAGGCTTCGGTTTTTAGACTCTGTTCAATTCATGCTAGCTTCTCTTGATACTCTATCAAATAACATGGATTTGACTTGCTTTTTCCACACTCGAGGTAGACTGACGAGCATAAACTGCAGCTACTTCTACACAAAGGTGTCTATCCATACAAATACATGGATACTTGGCAGCGATTCGAGAAAACTCATCTCCCCGCTAAAGAGGCCTTCTACAGTACACTTTCCCAATCTCACATAGCGGATGAGGATTATGCCCATGCTGAGTCCGTGTGGGAAGCCTTTGGATTGACAACTCTTGGAGCTTACCACGACCTATATCCAAAAACCGATGTGCTTCTGCTAGCGGACATGTTTGAGAACTTAAGACTTAGCTGTCTAGATCACTACCACCTGGATCCGGCACATAGTTATGCAAGCCTGGGACTCACATGGCAAGCTGCTCTCCTACATACCAACATAGAGCTGGATCTTTTCATGGACTTCAATATGCACCTTTTCATAGAGCGCAGTATATGTGATGGGGTGTCCCTCATTGCTCACCAATATGCAAAAGCAAATAATTCCTTTCTTGAAGATTATGACTCTAGTCAACCAACCAAGTACCTGATTTATCTAGATGCTAACAACTTGTATGGGTGGGCCACGTCTCAATCATTACCGACAGGAGACTTTATGTGGCTGTCCGACAAGGAAATTGAGGATTTCAGCTTTGAAGACATTGTTGAGGAGGGAGAAGAAGGCTTTATCTTAGAAGTAGACTTACATTATCCTCTACAATACCACAATCTTCATTGTAACTATCCGTTGGCTCCTGAGTCATTGAACATAACTCCTGATCAGCTATCCCCATATCACAGGATACGTAGTCGTCATTTACAAGTACAACTCCCAAAGAAGAACACTAAGCTAACTCCAAACCTTTTTGCAAAAAAGAATTATGTTGTGCACTAATGCACCTTAAAGTGCTACTTGCGTCACGGTCTCGAGCTTCAGAAAATACATAAAGTGTTATGTTTTCATCAAGCGCCATGGTTGAAGCCCTACATCGATTACACACCCGCATGAGAGCACAGGCCCGCAACTCTTTCAAAAAGGACCGTTTTAAGCTAATAAACAATTCTGTATTTGGGAAGATGATGGAAAAACTTGAGGAAGCACAAACGGATCGAACTGGTGAAAAATGGGGATTGCTTACAGAAGCTAGCTGCAAAACCAATTTAACCAATTTATTTGTTTTTAAGTTTTGCAAATTATTAACAGACCTATCTACTTCGGATTTTCAATCTTATTTCTTTCCAAGATATTAATGTGTGACTTCCATTATGATGTCATCAAGAAGCACTATCCAGAGAGGCGATCTACTCTCTTATTCACAGACACTAATTCCTTATGCTATTCTATAATGACTGACAATCTCTACAAAGACTTCAAAGCTATTGAGGATCTTTTCAATTTTTCGGACTACCCCATTTCCCATGCACTTTATTCCACGGAAAACAAGAAAATATTAGGAACATGAAAGATGAGCTATTGGGAGAACTTATGGAAAAATTTGTCGGGCTAAGGGTGAAAATGTACTCGTTAAAGTTCAGAGGAAGAGAAAAGAAAACAGTTAATGGAGTTCAGAGGACTGTGCTAAAAAAGTACATAACTCACGACGATTATAAAAACTGTCTTTTTAATCAGTCCATGGGTAAACACAAAATGTATTTGATACGAGTGAACTGACAAAGAGTTCAGACATTGAAAGTAAGTAAAATGTCCCTCTCCTCATTTACCGACAAGTGATATCTATTGGAGGATGCGATCACATCTCTACCACATGGACACTATTCTGTGACCCCAGTAGGTAGTGTACTCTTTGTATACAGCACCCCTCACCTTTTTGTAAAGTAATTTATCTATTTAAAATATATCAGAAAAAGAAAAGTACTCGACACTTGTCATCTTTAACCATCCTTCTATTTGCCCACTCCCACCATTTTCTTTTTTCCCTTTCCTATCTTTTTTTTCTTTTTTCTCAGCTTTAGAGATTTTTTCTTTGCACTATTTAAGCTGTAGACCATCGCAAATAGAGAAAATACACTGGAAAAAACCTAATCTTCATGCCTATTTCCTCTCTCTATGTACTTGCACAGCTCATTTTTGATAAACGATTTGGGCAATTGCCTTTAACACACTACGCAATTAACTTACCATTGTCTTCAACATCCCATTAAGATGCGCACCATTACTTTCAAATGCTACGTCTTTTCTTCCCTCGAACTTAATCATTATCCAACAATAAGACACATTTCTCTTCCCTAAAATACCCTTCACTACAGACGTCTACCTCTAGTTCACTACGCATGTCAACCACATGTCCATCATTTCCCCGAAGTGTCCACCATTTCTTTGTTTAAAACTGCCCCATTGTTCTTAAAACTCGGCCTCTGATTGGCCTGACCACTTTTTGCGATCACTTCCAAGCGGCAGAACTCTCACATTTCTCCCTACTATTCTTGTCGTTTTGACATTCTTGTTTTCACCAAAAAATTTGGTATTCTTGTTTATTGTATTCTGTCAATCTAAATACCTGGACAACTTACTGTAACACGAATTTCTGATGATGAAGAATAGAATGTCTTCGAAACGTAAATATATGATTATGGCCTTTTTCATTGAAGTGTTCTCCTTGCAATATGTTTATCGCCTCTGTACTTGTTTCTCGTTTCGTTCAATTGCATTATATTTAAATGTAAAACGTACTACTTAAGATTAACAACCTAGACATTGATGTTGCATTTCCGTGGATCTTTCATTTGAAAATCGCCATGAAAATTTGCGACAAAAAGCATACTTAAAAGCTCTTTTCGTCTGACACAATTCAGAGTATAAAACGTCAGAAAGGAAAGTATATGTCAACCTATATATACGAAACACATAGCAAAACTAGCCAATCCTAGACAAGAAAGGAAACAAAGAAAAAGAAAATTGAGAAACAAAACACTATTGGAAGAGTCGAAGTGAAAAATGAACTCTTTCTGCCTACAGAGTACTGTTTTTTTTGTTTTAATGTAGACAGACTCAAATACACTTAGATGAAAGGACGATCTAGTTGTGCCAATTATTCGAAAATTCTCGTTCTTATACATTTTGGCGACTTATGAATTATCATTTTGGCGCATTCCGAATTAGTGACTGCCAAAACATGCGATTCTGCTATAGGCCAACATTTACTAGAAAATTCAAAATGCGCTGAGTGTCATCAATTTCAAAAACAATGCAATCCACTTGATGATGCTCATGAATACACAGTCATTTTAATAACTTAATCAGACGAGTTTGATGTACTTGATCACATTAACAGATCAAACACTTCCAAGAATTTCAACACGGTACCGTATTAATTATTTGATTTTTTCAAAAAAGACATAAGAAAGGCGAAACATTAAGAAGCCTCTCCCAGCCTGAAGTTGGTGATATATTGAACATCTTGACATAATAGACTTCTTTTTGCATTTTTTTAAACCTTGGGCAAAGTAATATTTAAGAAAGACAATAGAGCATGTAAAATGTGAAAGAAAAAACTGGGCTCAGAAAATTTGGCATACTTATTAACGATGTTGATGTTGACATTCCGAAAAGAAATTACTGCACAAAGTTACACTTTCAAATAGACACTATATGTCTGTTATTGACTTCTAGAACCGTCTTGACAATGCACGTCTAGAACCTTCTAGAAAACGTACGTTAAGAGCTTTTTAGAAAGTGATATATATGCTTAGAACCTTCTAGAAACCTTCCCTGTGCTACAGGAACAACACTGATGCAATATTTACATGAAGCTTCCAGAAAGCTGAAGTTAATTTTATTTTGTTATAAAAGCTTCTAGGATATTCTACTGTGTTCTATAGAAATCTATATTGTGCTGGAGAGTTCTACTGGCTTCTAGGTGAACTTCTTAAACCCATATAAGCGGTTACTTTCCAGGAATTTGATTACTTTGGCTTAAGATGCATGTAATTAAGCTTTGATGGAATATAGGCTCAGAGAAGCCGTAAAGAGACTTCTTTGTTAGAGGATATACTACGGGAATTTGTATATCACAGCCTAGTTGATGACGTTCTCCATCTAGCTCACTTATACTCTCTACTCGCCATTAAGGAACTTTATTAAGCCTGTACATATCTTGCGGACTAAAGTATGAAAGATACGACTTTATCAAAATTTTGGGTTTAGGACAACCAGGAAAATTTTTCTATGTTTTGTTATGACTTTTAATGAGTTTTCCATATTTGTAAATCTACGAATTCAAAGACCAAATCAAGAGATGAAGAATCACTGTAAAAATAAATGTTTTCACCTTAGGATGATTTTAATTTTTCTTCCTGAAGATTTATACCCTGAAGTGCGTCAGACGAAAAGAGCTTTTGATTATGTTTTTAACACAATGTCACATATTTTCAAGGTGACTTTCAATAATGAAAGCACGAGACAGGAATGTTAGGTTAATGATGACTACTAATAGGAAACGATCTAATAAATTGATTAAGACTATTTGATGAACGTCCGAATCTTGTCGAGAAGAATAAAATAAAGACAGCTACATAAAACGACATTTTCAGGATTTAAACTTACCATTGAAAATTTATATGTATAAACGAGCGTCAAGATTAAAACTTTTTTAAGATTGATTACTTAGCTGAAATAGTTTCGTAACAGCTACGTCGTTATAAGAATTTTTTTACATTTTGGTAGTTGTGAATTGAGAATGACCATGGATAGAAAAGGGCTTTGAATAGAACATTTTAAACATTTGACTTTGTTAACGTAGACATCCAAAAAAGGACAACCTTACCAGAAACACGATCAACAGGATTAAAACATATTAAAAGGTGTATTTTAACTCTAAACTCAAGTACAAAATAGTGTTAAGAGACTGTCCGGAACTTTAAATCCGGTTTTAAATTCGTGCTCTGGTAGGTATCTAAACGATTTATTTGGTATTTTTTTCAAATTTCTACAAAGGAACAGTAGTGATTCTAAATTCTCCTTTCCCATGAGTAGCTTATTCACTGATGTTTCTTCTTCAAATGAAACAACTGAAATTTGTATTCAAACCTCCATAGAAGAGAGCTGCAAGCGCCGCCATAATCCAGTGATAATGATATTATGTACCAACAGATTGATAGTATAGATATGTAATGCTGGTCCACCCATAGAAAAAAAACGATTAGTCATTAAGAAGAAAATGTATAAAGATAAATGTTAATCAATAGAAAGAAATAAAGATCAATAAAGATCAATAAAGAATAATCAAGAATAAAAATTAAGAAATATTAATAAAGATCAACAAATATCAATGAAAATTAATGAAAATCAATAAAGATCAATAAAAATTAATAAAGACCAATTAAGATAAATGAAGATCAGTAAAAATGTTAGTCTATGTTAGACTTCATTTCTGTTATAATGCGTTAGCTACACCTTAACTTTAAATACCCATTTACTCCATTTCTTAGGATCTACATTGTTGAACGATACTAATTACGACAACATACCAGTTGCAGCTTAGAAAAACAGCTGTTCAAATTTATAGGCTGTTTAGAACTCCAGTGAATGGAGTCAAGACGTGTGTTGCCAGTCATTACTTGCTCATTATAAATAGGCATCCAAGTTGCATTTCAATCTTTATTTTTATCAATCTTTGTTATCCTTTAGAACTTTTTAGAAATTTACTGCTCTTTCTTAGCTCTTTTAAGAAATATTGCAGCTTTCACTTTTTTTATTTACAAAGTAATAATAACCATTAAGTAGTTTGTTTACTAACAACATCACATCGCTGTATGCAGTAGTTGATATCACTCTAGGAAATATATCATTCTTTAGCTCTCATTTTAAAACTGCAATTAAATAGATGTCGCAGTCAAAGCCTTTCATTTTTGCTACTTATTGAATAATGAAGCAAAAATAGTAACTTATAGTGGGGATAATGGAGATATTTGTTCTTGATGTAGTTTGCCAAGAATTTATACGGAAAACGCAACAAACCGTGCACTTTCTCTCTAAACATTTACTATTATTCAACTAACAATTACATCAACTTTAGCCAACTATTTCGCAACTATTTCAACTAACAATTACAGCAACTTTAGTCACAAAATAAGGTTTTTACAAAGGAATAAAAGAATTCAGTTCTGATTATTTGATTATAGTGATTTTGTTTCAAGGACGACTAACTAGCCTGGCTGTATCATATCTTCTAATGTCGTATTGCTATTTGGGATTTCCTGTACTGACGATCTTCCTTTGGTGTTAAGACATATCCTGCCGTCAAAAAGTATATTTTTTACAAAATCCATTTAATTGAACTGTTTTTATTCTAGTTGTAACCAAGCGGTTGTTTTGTTATGCAAGCTCCGGATGTAAAACCGATTTCAGCAAAGGACAATATGTTGAATTTCATTCTTTGTAAACAGTGGCTGGTAACTACAACTTGCACTTGTTCGAGTTTTGACATCAATTATTTAATACAACAGAGTTTTGTTGGATGTAAAGATAATAAGCAGGAAGATTGTATTGCTGTGTGTTGTTGCAACTGATCATTAATTATTAACAAGAAAAGCAAACAAAAGTAGGAAGCAATATGTAATTTGAGTTATGTTATAATTTATGAAATGGTTACGAACAGGTTCTTTCTCTCCATTATTTGAATGCGACCGCCTTTCTAGACATGTACAGTGGACAAGGAGAGAAAAATTTGACCCTTTCTATTTTAAGAACTTTTTAGTAGATCCAATATCCTAAGATATGAAATAATTTCCCTTATTGTTTATTGCCATAAACAGCAACACTTTGATCTTTTGATAATTTAACTAACATGATGGAGGCTGCAGCAAACATCTTATATAAAATCAATAAAATAATTTCTTTACAAAGTAGTTGATTATCAATTTAAATTGGTCCTAGTCAGCTTTACTCACCATGCACTTGAATTTTATTTGCAACTACATATAGCATAAGTTAGATTTAATACAGCTTGAAATTTTCTTCTTCAGTTCTCATCTACTATTAAATTAGCAAGCTTGGTAAGGTAATATATAATTCCAACCCTTTGATTTTACTTTCAGACTTGGAATTTTAAAGAACAAGCTTTTGTCATCTTAGGCTTTTAATATTAATGACTTAATTTTTAAATGCTATTTATTTCAATCTTCAGTTGTCAGTGGTGTTTAGCCTCTCTATATTTTTGTCTGTAAATATCTAATCTATTGTCAACGAGTTACTTGACAATACAAATTCAAGGCAATCAAAATAAACCCTCGAGATACCCAAATACTCATTGTTTTTTGAACTCTGTTGAGTTTTGATCTCCAGTCTGGCTTCCAGTGAATCGTTAGGAATGTTTGTTAAACTTGATAATGAGTCAGACACTTGTTAAAAATGGATTCCTGTCATGTACTTTAATCTAAAGAGGAGATACAAAAGTTTTCCTCCAGAAAGTAAAACGTAAACAGATCTCTTTGAATACTAGATATATTTTCTATGTAGCTGTCAATGTTTTCAGAACATCAGTGAAAACATAAGTTTTAGTTCATTATTTGCTTCATTTTTTGGTTAAAGCAGGCAAACCAAGCCGAGTTTCATACATTTCAAAGCGTGGACTTTTAATTACTTTAGCTCTTTATTGCTTAAAATGCTTTTTAGCCTCCTAAAACATCAAATCAACTAGCAACTGCTTTGTAAGCAAATAGTTTCAAAACTTTATTAATCAAAGAGCATCTAAGTAAATAAATCACATCAGTAAATTTACAGAAGCACACAAAGGAGTCAACAGACAATTGGCTATTATTAATTCCACCAGGAGATTATATTTTTGTTGTTGTTTATATTTTTGTTTGTCTGGCTGCTCGTTTGCAAGATAACTCAAAAACGTATAGTTGCAAATGTTTAGCAACTGTCCAACCTAGGATAAGAAACAAATGATTACTTTTGGATATGATCCAAATGAAATCCGGTATCCTGGATCTCTTTTATGGAAGTGAAACCTTTGAAGTGCTGGTGATAGATAATTCAGTTACCATTACTAGCAAGGAAGTCGTCGTTGAGAAACGTTGCTTGGTAGAGGTTTTCCCTTTCGGATTGCTTCTAATCGGCTTTTGTTTTCAGCAAAGGGATGATTTGTTGCTTCATATAATTAAGAACTGCACACCTCATACTTTAAAATCTATTTAAAGCTTTTGATGCAAAGATACATGATGCCTTGATATTAAATGTCATTAGCTTTCAATTAGTTGAAGATACAGCTGTTGCAATGACAAAATAGAAATTCAAATATCTTTGTTTTCAATAGAAATGGCGTAGTCCGTTATACTCAAGTCCAAATAGGATAAAGGATACTTAGATAGTAGTAAATAATAAAGTTTCATAGCGTTTTCAACATCCTGAACAATATATTAGGCAATATCTATTCAAATGTTATCGCAAAAACGTTTTTACGTTAGTAAGAAGCTTATAATTTTCCACCAATATTCAATCTGAGCTTTCCGTCTTCTATACATTATGTGCAAAGTTGTCTGTAGTTTGTAACTGGTATTTAGAGAAACAGTTTAAGACAATCAAGTTTCCCTATGTTGAGTTAAATGTGTGCTTGGTGTTATAAACTCTCATCTTTACTTTACATCTTCTAAACTGCCATATTTCATATTTTAGTCCACGTGTGGTTGCTTTGTTGTATACTTCTTTGCGCATTTTCTGTGCAATAAATATCACATGAATTTACAATAGATTATCATTCTTTCAGCCAAAGCTGTATCATCGATAAATACCTTGAGTAATTGGGTATACCACACAGCTGAGCCATTCAATTGGGCTGAGGCAATGAAATCAAAAGATAAAGCTAAGTGGAAGAAGGCTGGTGAAAAGGAATACAAGTCTCTGATGGATCATCAGACATGGGAACTTGTGAAGCCACCTCCTGGTAAGAAAATTATTGGCAATTGAATGGTTTTCAAAGTGACGTATGAGGAACACGTCCAGGTTGAACATTACAAAGCCAGATTAGTGCCACAGTTCGTGTAAGCCAGAACCATGGCAAAGTGTGGCTTGGACAGGACAAATACACTAAAGACTTTCTTGAACAGTTTAGCTTGCAAGACTGCAGACCAATCAGCACTCCAATGCAGAAGAATGCAAAGCCAAGAAATTCAACCAATGACTCAAAATTATTTGATACAGAGATATGATTATTTGATACAAAGACCAATCAACCATAGGAAGCATACTATATCTGGCTAATGCTACAAGACCAGATATCGCTCAATCTGTGAACAAGATGGCTTAATACGAATGGTCAAACGAATCTTCAGATATCTCAGAGGAATGTCAAACCTCAGACTGTTATACTTGAAGTCCAACTCAAGAAATGGTAGCTGAATTTGTAAAGTTGAGAAGTGCTTTGGGGTTGGCCACTGAAATTGGCTTTTGAGAAGGAGTATAGAAATAGCATACTGAGTTCAGCGTGCATTGTATGTAGCTTGAATGACTGAAATGGAGTCCATGTCTCGATATGTCAGTGAAACAGTGCTCAATGTATCAATTTGCAGGGCAAAATATAGTTCAAGGCAGGAAAATGGAAAACTGAGGTTTTGCTTTTACAAGCATTTTTTGTGAAGTTTACAGATATAACCAGTACATATATGCACTTCATTCCTAACTCAAATAATTGTGGCTATATCAAAGTTAGGAATATTATCTTACCTACACTCACGTTGGGTATACCTAGAAGCATTATTTGCAAACTATCAGATTACTTGCAACTAAGCCACCGAAACAAATTAAAAATAATGCACAGAACTGTAATGACAAGATATATTACATACAATTTTTTTCAACACATTGTAAATGAAGGAAATTAAATGTGGTTTGAAAACCAGCTGATGTAATTAACATTTACTTTGCATTTTCAACAAGAAAACATCATAAAAGACAATTGTGTAAATTTAAATTTAAGAAGGAACATTTTGTAGACAGGGAGTTCTCCCTCAAGTCCATAAGTACCAACGTTTAAGTCAAAACAAACAGCAACATAATCTCGTAGTGTGTTGGTTCCCAGCTTAACTTAAAGCGTTCATATAAAACATTATATCAAGCCTAACTGTAAAATGATTTCCTTTGATTACCTTGTCCTCTCCTATTTGCACAATTGCAGGCTGCACAAGATTCAGACATTTTAAATATCAGACACTAAACTACTGTCTCTAATCTGTCTGAAAAAACACACGCTACTCTCAGTTCAGCTAAAGGAATGAATTCAAATATCGTGGCTTTTCGCCTTGATCAGACCCCCTTATTGAATTTTCAATTTGAACATCCATCAAGAGACCGAGTACCCAATCTGGTCCTTTTATATCTATTTCTACACCGATAACTTTTATAGTTGACGTGCGACCTAGGTTGATATTTCATCTTATTATTTTAAAAGTGGTCTATGTTACTCTAAACAATTCCCTTATAGACAGAAGGAAGTTATTGTGCAAACTCCCTTGCACTTAATGTCTTAGGTGTTTTTTCATTCCTTACCATAATGCTCTTTGTTTTGCACTTTCTTGACCTGCCATACAAATTCATCATTGTCATCTTTTACTGTATTCCGACAAATCAGTGTGTTCAGTTTGAGAGAAAAATGCTATCAGAGGAATTTATAGACCACAGACTACATATTTCAGTAGATTGATACTATCCTGATCTTAAATTAACATGCAGAATTTTTTGATATAATCATGATATATTGATTTAAAACAGCAAAGACTGTAAGAATTGAATAAAAAAATGGATAGGGAGGACCTCTAGTTAGTTAAATCAGAAAAGTGCTTTTGTCTCCTGCTCCCCAGACACTTAACTGCACAAAATGTCTGCAAAGCTGCAATTGACAAATTTCTCTTTTTGAGGCCTTATTTAAAATACTTCATGGCAAGGAATCTTAATACAAAAAAAAATACCAAATGAACACTCAAACATCCAGGAAAGCACTTACCTTGTTCATTTGGGACCATGTTTCCCCAGTCGGACATTAAAAAATTGAATCTGTCCCCTACTTTCGTCATTTCCTAACGTTTCAGTCAGTTTTGTGTTTCACCACTCCCTACTGTTTCAGTTTGCGCTGCTGAACGGTACCATGTAATAATTTAATTTTTTTTTCATTATTTAGTATGATATTTTTGACTTTAAAGTTATAGTGTTTTCCAACAGATATTTTTTTTGCTTTTATCGATGTTAATTGTAAACAAGAAACATTCTTTTTCGTCCGACCTTAAATTTCCTGCAGAATTATTTATTGAAACTGACATGAAATTCTTGGTGCCTGACCTGTAGAGAACATGGAAAAAGATAATTCCCTGAAAGTACATTTAATAAGTTTTATGACAAAAAAAAGTCGATTCACACATGATTTAGTAGCCCGTTGCTAACATTGAGGGAAAAATTTTTTTCTCATTCCTGCTGGTTACCTTTACCATAAATGATGGTTATCAAACTTTGCCATGAGATCCTGTAAATCAATATGACTTGTCTCAACCTTGATCTATTTAAACATCTCTTTAGAGATGCTCATACGTGTACTTTTTCCTTTCTTTTGCATCCATTTTCAGTTGTTTATCTCATTAATTCTAAGAGTTTCCCTCCTTCTCTCTATACTCTTTATAAAATATGAAGAACAATGATCAAAGTTCAAAGATCAAAGTCTTGTAAATCGATGACTGAAAATTGCGTGAGAATTTATTAGATGTGCAACATTTTAATGCAACGGCTAAAACCATGAATACAGGGTTTCAAAACTGAAAACAAAATTACGCGTCTATTAAAATTCCCTTTTGTTTACGCGTTTTTGACCAATTACTCGTCCTTCCAAAAATTGGCTGCCAATGTTCACAGAAAGAGAGAAGACTTTAACAATTAACCTTTTTTCCTAACGTTTTGTCAATAACTGCTGACGACTTTAAAGAAATTACTAAGCTAAATATTGTTACGGAAGTATAAGAACGAAACTATTGGGGTCTGATACATTAATAGAAGAAACCAGGGCTCTGTAAGAAGAAAGAGATTGTTTTTTTCCTCATTTTTCTTTGTCTTTTTTTAAGAGTTTGAAGAGTATCAGATCAAACAAGCAAGTTTAAGTATGTTTTTAGCGAAATGTTCTAATTTTCAAGGCGATGTAACAGAGGTATAAATAGTAAATTAATAAAATGCTTCACAAAAAGAAAATCAGAGACATAGCATACAAAACAACTAGTGACTAACAAAGTGTTAAGTGTTAAATGCACCAAATGGAGCACAAGATAATAAAATGGGATAGAGCTGAACTCTTAAAGTCGTCAAAAGTACCATTCTGCATGTTTTTTGAAAATTATCTGCTTATTTGTAGATTACATTTTCCCGCCGACATAAGAATTGCTACTTTATTAATTCATCTTTTCATTTACGTAATATATATATATATATATATATATATATATATATATATTAATCAAGAGTGGGCATTACCACA
>JANTCA010038472.1:0-20077 GCA_024741275.1 Chironex yamaguchii
AAAAACAACAACAACAATGATAATGATAATAATAATAATTATTATAATTATAATAATAATAATAATAATAATAATAAAAACAACAACAACAACAACAACAATAATAATAATAATACTCCAACGTCGTTTAATACACCATAGAGAAAGGGGTTGGCAAATATACTTCAATCAAAGCAAAACTAAATTTTCAGATTGATTACTTCGAATAGTGATAAAAACGATTGTAATCAATACTAAGCCGTTATACGTGAAGTTATTCATCTTCATATTTTATTAATTATTACTAGTAATTATTACCTAAACGCAAGTAAAATATTCCCAGTTCCTAACAAAATTTCAGGCTTTCTTGTCAACAACCCTGTCCTACAACTCAGGAAGTCGACACTTGCTTGACCACAACACAGTGATTTAAAAGATGACAGCTGCATTGATTTCTTTAATAAGTGATTGGTGACTATCTGCTTGAAATAACCACAATATTACGTTACGTAACACTATGTTCTCGTTTCCGTTATTTCAAATACGAGTTTTCTGACAACAAAGAAAGGGATTGTAATATCAAAACTGAGACGAAATAGAATAGAACCCTGCTTACAATAAAATAAACAAGCTAATAAACTTTTGAAATTAAACACTGCATTTACCTGAACCTCATCATCCACAGCCTCAGTCGAGCTTTTCAGCTTGTCTTCAAGGTCCTGGGTTCAAATAAAGTAGTTAGCAACACACACCTTTCTCGGCAAATAAAACAGCTAGTAATGAAAAAGCTCTAACCCACAAGCTCCTATTAGTCAAACACGGATGGCTGAAATGACTTCAATAAACGACATTGTCTTATAGAAATACAAAAGAAAACTACAACAAGCTCTATTCATAAAAAGTTTTCAGTATCTGTTGTCTGGAGGTCACACCGGTAGGTCATATCTATGAAGCAACCTCTCTACCAAGTGTAGCATATTCCCACACCAGAGCACACAAAAGCAGTAAAAGGACAGATTTCTGACTAACAGCCACCACTCGAAACAACAGGTTCTGTACTCCCGGCTTACAGCATCAGGCTTGCAAATTCATGGCCGGAAACACAAGAAAGCAGCGGTTTTAGTTTTCTAGCGTGAAAACTGCTGTTATCCCAAGGGTTTCAATAAGTGGGTGCACGGGCGTACTTTACATCAATAAAAACCACTATACACCATAGATACGCAGTACTGCTCATGGAAGACTGTCACACCAAACAGTATCCATAATATAATGCATGGCCGTATCCACAAGAAAGCAGCGGTTTTAGTTTTCTAGCGTGAAAACTGCTGTTATCCCCAGGGTTTCCATTAGTGGGTGTACGGGCGTAGTTTACGTCACTGAAAACCACTATACACCACAAATATGCAGTACTGCTCATGGAACACTGTCACACCAAACAGTATCCATAATAAAATAGATAGTTGTCTCTAACGGCCGAGAAAACCAGCTGATGCAAATTTTAAAGTCTATCTACAGCCTTACAAATAAAAAGTATAACAAATTACAATACACTTCTATGCAACCACTGAAATTATCTAAGAAAAGTATTCCTTTTCTATTACATTTTCCTATATTACACGACAGGCTCATCATGTGTTGCCGTCTCCAGTTAAGCTAGATTGCACACTAACATGACAAATAACACTCCACAAATTAAGGGTTTTTACAAGCAGTGTTAAAAATCAACGCTTCGTTGTGACCAAGAAGTCACGTTGCCAAGGTTTACAAGGTTTACAAGTCAAGAAGCCAAGGTTTACAAGGTATTCGTCTACTTCTCTTTCCTTCTACCATGCCTTCCAGACATGTATTTGATAAGATAGTGTTAGATTTCCTCGTATGCCCGAATAGTTTTAGGAGTCTGCTCTTAATTATGAAGGTAATTGGCAATAAGGTTGTGAGTTGACTGAGTTTTCTCCATTGAAATACGGTTTGGCTTTCTCACTACCTCACAGCTACATTCTCTCTCACTTATGCAATAAAGGACTCACACAATTATCTAATCAATCAGTCACTAAATCAACGTACCTTCACTCACTCAGCGTACCTTCACTCACTCACTCACTCACTCGCCTGTCATAATTATTTTACATTCCAGCTCATTGACTTAAGCAATCACGAATTCATTTTTTCCTTCACTCACTCACTCACTCACTCATTCACTCACTTGCACTCGCCTATCAACACTGTTCTACGATTTGGGTCATCCCTTAAGCATACATCCACTTATTGATACACTCACTTTCAATCACACACTCACTTATTTACTCCCAAGTTCAACTTTCCTCTCGCTTCTCACACTCAATCGATGACTTGTCATGATATATCTACTTTGCCACTCGCTTATTCACACACACAAGCCATAAAACCACTTGATAAACTCACTGACACTGATAGTAAAAGAAAGAAAATATGCATCCTATTGAATCAGAAGCTAAAAGAAACAGATTTTTCTCTTCCTTCCTACACCATACACATCTCTTCCTGCTAACGTTGTACCATAAGCACAATTCTCTATAAATTAGAAATTAAAATCTCACCTCAATAGCTTGGCTTAACCTTTTGCTCTCTTTGTATCGTTCAATCTTTGACTGTCTGTCACTGCCCATTTGACTCAATTCTTTTGTTTCGGACCCTGAATGATCCAATTGCTGTAACTGCTCTGAAATTTTCTAACAACATAAGATTAACAACAATGGACAAAATAAATCTACCACACACTATGTTTGTAAAACTAAGTCAAAATTAGTGTACAGGCAGGCAAAATCCCCAATTTGACAGTGATGGACTAAAAATCAACTAAATCACATTGTGTAAATTGCTCTGTACAAACTGTAGAGGGCAAAAATCGAGTTGACATTGTTGACATACTTGACATTGTTCTTCTGTCCACAACTGCCAAATTCATTACAGGCAACATGCAACTATCCTACATCGATGTGACTGGCATAAGGGCAGACATAACATTCAGTAAAAGCACTGCAGTCTTTTGGAATCATTCATTGTCACTAAATCTTGGCTTAATGATAAAGTGGTAAAAAAGAAGGTAAATGATTTATGACACAACAGTAAAGCATAACACATATAATGAGACTGAAGTAAAGAGTGCAAAGACCTACCTTATCACAAAGACCATAACAGGTACACCTTTTTAGAAAATCAACAAAGTAGACCTAAAAGGATAAAAATTGTTTGTATTATATACAATATTGATGTAGTGGACAGAAACTTTTATCTGTTGTTTCTAAACATGTAAATGTACAATGCTAAATCTTTTGTTTCAACATTATCACAGGTGGGTTTTTCTTTGATATTATCATAACGAAAAACACTGTGTTGTCCATTTATGAGGAAATACTGGATTCATGTATGTGACCTTATTTCAGACCAAAGATTCTCCATTGAAACAAGGAGGAAGGTTGTAATGAGCCTCTCACAAACATTTCTCAAAAGGGAAAATAGAAGGAATAATACTTCAAAATTCTCAGCAGATGGCCAGTGCCTACAATAGAAATTTCACCCCTAGATTCCCACGGCAGATTACACTATACCAGATTGTATATTAGAGACAAATGACTCAGACATCAGGTAAGCTCTACATAATTTTCCATTTATGTTTTGGGGAAAGTATGGATGCCATCAAATTTGATTGCTGCAGGCTCTACCCTTGACTCACCATTTTTACAGTTATACAACTTTAAATTATGAGCATCTGAATTCTGCATGCAATGTTTGTCAAATTATTCAAACTCTGAGAAATAAACAATACTTCCAAGGTGGGAACAAAACCGAAAACCTTCTGTGTTGCACTAAGCTACCAAGGTGTTGCTTCTGAGAGAGCTGAAGTTCTAATGTCAAGATCTTTAATGAGTGACATTCTGTAATAATCACACTGTAAATATGCTGTACACTACAAACTGTTCTGTAGAGGCACCAGGAAGAAAAGAATGGGGAACATGGTTAGGAAGGTAAAGAAGGCAGCAACAGAAGGAAAGTAGAGAAGGCACAGACAAAAAGAAATTAAAGAAGCAGGCTTTTCATAGGGAAAGCACCATGAGTGTAAAATATTTCTTTCTGTTAGCCTTAAGATATCTTTAATGACTAAAAAATTTCATTCCACATTAATGATACCTTACTCTGAAAAGTTAAAGTATATAGATGTCCAAAACAAAAGAAACCCTGTTTTGTTATAATAAAGAACCAGAGTTTTACTACAAATATTTTCTTCTTTGGATATCAGTATTAAAATTCTGAACTTCAATTATTGCACAACAGTATCTGGATTGCTTGAATTGGATTTATGGCCTTAAATGTGACTAGATCATGCATAGGTTTGTACACTTATATGTTAAATCTCGATGATTAGGTCTACCATCATCACAACCATTGAATATAATGGTGACAAAATGTAAGATAAAAAGGAATTGAATAATTTTAGGACTTTGTTTTCCAGAACAATCTTGAAATAATAAACAAAAAAGTAAATATAGACAGACTCAAAAAAGTAACTCTTAAAACAAAAGTCTCAGAAGCTGATAATAATTATAACATAGCAATAACATTGCAAAAAATGCAGTCGTAAGCAATGAAGCAAAGAAATACATAATATACCAAATCCACTGGGAAATACAACACCAAAGTTATCAAGATTTTAGCTGTTTACTTTGGAACTCTGAATATGTTGTGTCCTATCTCCAACTGTCTGTTTTAATGATAGGTTTCCAAGAAATGCTGGCAAGAGGAGATACCTAAAACATAAAACGACAAGTAATAAAAGGCAGTTCCACCCCAAAATACCCTCAACTGTTTTGTATGGACATGTAAACTAACATTTTTTGTTGAGTCAAATATAAAAATAACCACTGTTACTATAAAATATGTTTTCATTTTAAGACAAATTATTAAAAATGTATTATGTTGCAGGACATGCAGAATGAGATATGGTAGCACACACGCTTGCAGACATGTACCTATGATGCTGCTAGACAGTTGATAATATTTCCTTGCAGGAAGCAATATAAACATTCAATGCAACAATTGTAATGATCAATTCCTTGGTAACAGGTTAAAACACTACAGGGAGGTACGATCTCAAACAGAATTCTTAATTTAATTCTAAATTTAAGAGTGCAATACACTGACATATGCTTACTTGTGTTTTTTTTTGTCAGAAGGCAAGTAAAGCACTTTCGTTCCTTACCCTGGTGTTTCTGTCGGTTCCTTTGAAATTACACAACATTTTTAGTCACTAAAGCTCTCCATATATTCAAATAAACAGCCCTGAAGTTTCAGTTTGAAGGTGTTACAAGAAGTTTGCTAAGATGGGTAATACAGGAAAGTGATCTGTCCCACTCTGATTAACTGAAATCTTTGTCATGCACTTTAACATCTTAATGTAAAAGCCAATGCTATGAAAAATTAGACTAACATATGATACAAATGTTTGAGTAAACAAGCAAAAACTATAGCATTTGACAGTTTGATTGCTTTTGTGATTAGACAAGCAGATAGAAAGCACTTGCACTTTGACGTAATAGTTTCAATGTGTTGGTGTCAAAAATGTGCAATAAAAGGTGAAAGGTTTTGACCAAATCCTTCACTAACAAGTGTGCTTTCAGAAAGAAAATTTGGCAAAAGATCATTAGGAAGTTAAGGGTGAGAAAAAAGTGTCTCCGATATTGCAGCAAAGTTAAAGACATTATCATTGACCTGCTACTTTGGTCCGTTCATCTCTGAAGCACTTCAAGACCATCTTTTTACAGGGCTCTACGGTAAGATGCAGAGGACACAATGTCAGCTCCTATCCATGTGGAAACTGATATTTGACCAGGCCACAGAAAAGGATCTTACCAATGAACTTGCCATCCGTCTCACATACGTTTCAGGGTATTGCGGGTGCATAGTCATCAGGTTTCGGATTATGCCAGACAGAACCACAGTGATGTCCAGCCGGCATGCAGGTGACATTTCCCAGCCAGCGGAGTCATCGGAGGCGGATAGCAATTTTGATTGTAGGTCGATGGCAGCAGCAGTCTCGTATATATGCATTGGATAAGCATTGCAAACAAGACACACCAAGTATAACACATAGGGCGTACATCTGGAACCTTTGCAGAGATTTCAGCTCTGCCTTAGCCATGGTCCAAGTTTCTGAGGCATAGAGCAGCACTGACAGAACGGATGCATTAAAAACTTTCATTTTCAGGCTGATGGATAGGTCTTGACAGTTAAAGATTCTCTTTTTCAGTTGATTGAACATTGCTGACACTTTGCCGATTCTGACAGAGATCTCTTCTTCTGCTGACGAGGGACTGTATATCCTAGGTAGGCGAAGGATTCAATTACCTTTATAGGCTTGCCGTAGATTGTTAGATTTGGTTCCTGGTCTTGACAGAAATAGCCCGCTTTGGTCTAAGCCAGATTGATTTTAAGACCCAGCATCTCTGCGCATTTGCTGATCCGATCTAGTAGGTCTTGGCTACATGCAGCATCTGGCCGATACATGATGATATCATCCGCATTAGAAAGTTCTTGCTCCCGATCCATTCAGCTACAGACTACTCCATCGGTCGGAAAGATTTATTTTGTCAGTATATAGTTCAGTACAAGGTTGAACAGCAAGCATGCAACCTTGTCTAACACCAGTGGAAATTGGGGAAGGAGCGGAACATCCTTGGTACGTTCTTTGCCCCTGAATACATGCTTGTGATAATGTCCATGAACAACGCTGGCACGCCACATTTTCTGAGGATGCCCCAAATCGACTCTCTGTGCACACTATTGAAGGCAGCAGCAAAGTCACTAAAGCAGCCAACCATTGGCTTTCCATGCCTTAGATGGCGTTCCATGCAGCGACGGAAAGTGAAGATCTGGTCAATGCATCCTTGGCCTGTTCAAAAACAGGCTTGCTCGTCTCTGATGACAGACTTGGCATTCAAGCTGCTTTTTTAGAATGATGTTTAATATTCTGCCGGCAATCAATATGCCTTGATAGTTCGAACAATCCTGTTAGCATCCTTTCACAGGAATGATGATTCCACCCTTGAAATCTTGTGGAACTTAATGCCGGTTCCAAATCATAGTCAAAAGGTCAAGTATCATCTGGAGATCCTCATTATTTAAAGCCCTTATTACTTTGGCTGGTATACCACAGGTACCTGGGGATTTGTCACATTTGAATGACTGCACCGTTCTCTTCACTTCTGCAAGTGTTGACGGCCACTGGTCGACAAGAGGAGAAGCCTCTGGCACATTATCCTGCAATGAAGTGCCCGTAGCGCAGAGGTTGGGACGGTTATAAAGGCCAGAGAAATATTCAGCCTGGCACTGGGTTTGCTGCTCCTTAGATTTGATTGGCTGGCCACTCCGATTGAGTATCGTTGTTGGTGCTGCGGATCTTTTTCGACCAGTTAGCAGGCATATGTTAGAATAAACAGTGCCATAATCACCCCTGTCTGCTGCATGCTGCATTTCTTCTGCACGGTCTACAAGCCACAGCTCCTCATCGTTTCTCAGGGAGCACTTGATCTGATGACCAAGGCTGGAGCGGACAAGGAGGCACTGGGTAGAGCGGCATTGCTCGACTATCCGAAGAGTTTCATCTGAAATCCAAGGTTTGTTGTTACAGTGAAGTATGGGGCAGACTTCACGTGTAGCATCATTGAGTGAATTCTTCACATTATCCCAGTGCTGGTATATTTCAGGCAGGGAATTGTTATGAGTGCGTGCTGAGAAATGGACTTTCAGGTGTAGCTTGATACTTGCCACCTGTTGCGGCATTCCACGATTGGTTATCTATTTGTTTGTTCTGGAGCTGCTGCTTTGAAAGGTTCAGAGGAAGAAGTAACTTCAAAAGGTTCAGAGGAAGAAATGACTTTCAAAGGTTCAGAGGAAGAAGTGACTTCAAAAGTTTCAATAGTGCCTCTAAAGACCCAAAACCTACCTCTTGCCATACCCTCGCAGTGCTGCTGGGTGCACGTGGGACAGATTTTAAGAGTATATTTGGATGTTTGGATGGTCAGTTGTCGTCTTAGTGGAGAGCACATTTGATGTACGTATTTAACGTTTTACTACCGCATGTTCTTTAGTAATATTGGATGAGTTCTACTCCGTGGCAGAAGTTGACTTAAAACTGAGTTTTCAAGTGTTTAGCCTGGATAAGTACCGTGGTACATGGAAGTACCTGTTGTATTGGATGGATAACACATCATCTTCAGTTCCAAAACTGAAGATAGTGAAGGGAATAGGCAAGTCCTCAGTGCTGAGCACTCGACATTCTATTGTTGATTATATTTGTTGCATTTATTCAATATAAACTTTTATTATTTACAATGTCCGTGTACTGGGAAGTGTAAGAAATTTATGTCATGTCCCCAAGGATAAGCAAATGCCCTATAATTCTATGGATTCTCGAATTTATAGAAGACTGAAGATTCTTTGCCGTGAAGATTTTTGAGCGGTTTTGAAGATTAATTACTAATAATTGCCTAATTGACTTGATCAAAACATTACAAATCCCAGCACATTCGAGTTGTTGACGTTGCTGTCTAGAGATTTACGACCTCTGGACACCCATTCACCCAAGTTTGAAAGAAACATTTTTCACCCACAGCAGCATCACCATACCACCACCATACCACCACCAGTTTATGATCTGATTGAATATCCGTTTCAATTCATGCCCACCCCAACAGCAACAATTCTTGCAACTGAAATCTGCCATTTCTCATGGACATGTTAAGGCACATTTTCGAAAAGGATACCATACCACTGTGACCATTGATGCTAGCCCAGTTGAGATTTTGGATCTAAGCCACAGCCCATCCAATCTGGAGTTCATGGTTGCCTATGCTAGCATAGTTAGAGACTGAATGTCATTACTCTGAAACAGAGACAGAAGCCCTGGCAAAAGTATGGGCTGTTGAACACTTCCATCCTTTCCTTTATGGTCAGAATTTACTCTTGTTATGGTCCACTATTGCTTAGGAGCAATTTATGGCAACCGCAAATCAAGACCATCAGCACATACAAGACCTGATGACAAGACCAACAGACAGCAATCCAGTGATGATGACAAAACTGATGATCCCTACACTACTGAACGAGAACTGAACCAAGCGAGACAAGAAGAGCGGTTCATCGATATGGATTCCAAGCTCCATCAGATCTGATGAATAGTGTCGGTCTAAAAAAGGGAAGTGATGTAATGATATGCATAACACTAATCTCTCAATTCTGTAAAAAGGTGATATTTTCCCTTTTAAGAGTAGTTGTTTATATCAATGGAGGAGCAGGAGTAAAAGTTAAATCAGAAACTCTGTTGAGTGGAATACCTTAGATTTCCCTAAATCTACTCTGTGGTTGCAATAAATGCAGAAATTACAATGAGCATCGGCATTTGATAAAACTTTTTGGTCCTAACACTAGGATTCAACCCCTGGCAGCTGCTAGTATGCAGAAGTAGGCTTTGTTACTGTTTGCATGTCAATATGTTATTGTTTACAGCTCTTTTCAGAGAATGAAAATGCTGATATGCTGAGTTGCTTACCAGTTGAGTCAGGTGATGTTGACCCTGATGAAAATTATGCTGTTAAGTGTGATGTGAATTCATTATCTGTTACAGTCTGGAAGGTTCCTGAACTTTCCCTCGAAAGATCCAGTTTTAAGTAGTGCCTATAATTAACCTTGTCTGGTTGGCCTAACCAGAACCTTGGTCCAAGATCTATTGGTCTAAAGAGCTATTGGTTACAGAGACATGAGTTGTCTATGGCAGCTGCATGTTTGTTATGGGGTCGTCAAGTCATTATGCCAGCAGGCATTTACCAGCAGATACTCTAAGAGCTCCATTTTAGTTCCCTTTGATATCAACCAGGAAGTTCAAGTTACAAGTTTCAGCGGGGGGAAAAGAACAATGGATTCCAGGAACTTTTACAAGATAACAGGTCCACTATCATATATATAGTTCCAGGTAATAATCATTGCTTTGTATGTGACCATGTAATTCCAGATAATAGCATACGTGTCAGTAGCCCAAGTCAGAGAGATACCACTTTACCATGCACAGCACTCCTGCTGCTGGAAAACCATTAGAACAGCCAGTACTTGAACCATTAAACCAGTTTATCACTGCTACACGCAGTCAAGTAAATCCTCAACCAGACTGAGTAGCTCAGCTGAAACATCTTACTCAGCTCAGGACAGTGGTGGAATACAGTGGGAAGTAATATTCCCTCTTCTTGACCAATATAAACCAGGTCAGGTAGAGTAGTCAAGACTCCTGCCAGGTTAGATCCTTGAGATGTTATTTGCTAGACAGCACAAATGCTAAGAGAGATGAAGGGGGGAACCCATCCCATGATGCAGCAGTAATGTAATGACTTCTCTACTGTGTTTGTAAACGTATTAATCTTCCAATAACTTATGTAACACTTGTTTTCTTTGTTTTATAAAAGGTCCATATATGCAAGTTAGAACAGTCTTCTGGAAAAGAATTCTTCGAAACGTTAAAAAGTGTATATTTCTTGCAGGTTATATATATATTTAAGACGCGTCATGTACTAAAATATGACTGTTAATGCTAGTAACTAAGGCAAAAATTACGAAAATGACACTTTACTTGATTGATTGTGTTGAAACTTCTTCCAATTCTTCATTTGTACTAAATAACCTTAAGCTATTTACCATGTTGGTGCTTTGAATAAATAGTGATTGTGCTTTTGCAATTGCTTCCTAAAAGATGAAAACAGAAACATTTAACAAAACAGCTAAACAAGACCTGCTTGGTACTAAGTACGTACTAAGTGTGGCAGTACGGTTGTCATGTAGTTCACTGCAGTTTACTGTAATGGAAATGCAGGCCAATCGTACACGAGAAAAGAACCAAATAAAGCTAGGGTCGACTTCTTATCCCTTCTTGTAATCAATGGTAACTAAAGGGCACTTAACTTTTTACGTAGCATTCCTTAGTGAACAGGATAAAAATAGACTTAACTTCACCAGAGGGGCACCGAAGTAATGGTTGTCTCTTACCCTATCATTTTAAATGGTCAAGCATTTCATGGTCAAGCGTATCCATCTTTATGGGAACGGCTCTACAAACACATCCTAGTCTCAATCTTAAATTATTTAGACTTGGATTTAAACTAAGACCCTTAATACAAGATTATTGAGTAACAAATCATGTTCCATTGACCAGATGGCCATCCATATGCCAGTTCTAGTTGGAGTTCGAATGTATGATTTACCCCTGACGTTAATGAAGTCTGTCCTATGACAAATTAAGTCCGGTCCCACAAAAAGTAAAGGCACTTTTGACAACGAGCTTAAAAACGTTTTACTACATGTACCTGTGCTTCATCACATCCAGAAGGTCGATCGTCACTTTCAATTTTCCTTAAACAATCCCATCCCTTATTAAAAGTCTCATTGAGACTTCTGCCGTCGTCTTCCTTAGCAGCCATGTCGATTTTGTTTTGACCTCGAATTCGAGCAGAGATCAAAGTAAAAGGAAACTTTGCAACAACAGCCACAAATACTTACGTCCAGTGGTAAAAACAAGCGCGTGGTAGCCCATGTGGTAACTCAAACAAGGTTTTTTCTTATGGATCTCCTTGCGAGTGTGTTAAGCTTTGAATGACAGAGATCAAAGTAGGTCTTAGTTGTTAGGTTAGCCGATATGAGTTCCTTGAGATTCCGATCCTTAGTGCTTTATCGTGGTCTCCTTGAAGAGCTTAGAAGTGCTAGGAAAGTGAATAATCAAGTTCGATCCACGGCAAGTATTTTAAACTGGTGTCATCTGTTAGTGCTGTCACGTATATTTTAGTTGTAGACCGGAACAAGCAAGGTTTATACGTTGCCGTATCTTGTGACTTCTGTTAAGCCACATAAGAATTATTGTACGACCTAATATTAGAACGTGAGCGTATCAATGGCAGACAAATCAGAATAAGTCGAGAACAGAAAGTAGTTGCCAGGGTTGTACAGTGCACGTCCCCAAGTGAAGGATTATGAAGAAAGTCGGGTAGGTAGAAGAGGGGTTGGTATCTTAAGAATATCAAGGAAAATTTTCGAACAAAGCAGTGATAAAAGCCTGCATGAGCAAGCAGTGTTGCAAACATTGAAATATCCTGGAGTCCTGTCAGTCTTGCTAAACTTGATTTAGAACAGTTAGACAGTTCTCCAAGTGGATATCAGCCCACGATGCATTTTAAACACATGCCTGGAGATCTCCGACGTGGAGCAGGCTTTCCTCTCGGCATGGCGGCGCGGATTTAGTTATACTCCCTGGCGTACTGACGTAATGAAATGTTCGGTGAAGCCTTCTGCGGTCTTTGCTTCAAATTTGGCGTCATGCTTCGTGAATAATTACGCTTATAGTGAACGTTGTCCTGCGTGAGTTTTACACAGAATTCACAATGGTTGTCAGCATGGTCGTGTGTTGACAACCTCATACTGACCAGGAATGGTAGAATTTTTCTAAGCAAATTAAATCCTTTGGTCAAGAAGTAGATAACATACCCATATTTTGGCTACAGGTGACATTAAATTGCCAAAACATTATTCCTAACTGTGGGGGACACTTAGAATTTCTGTAATGCTTTTTAAGTAGACCATTTAATCTCGATGGTAAAAGGAAAGCACTGTGAATATAGTAATTCATAATCCTCCCCCTAACTGCCAACTTCCAGGGCAAGAATAAGGATTGAGACAGTTTTTCTCAAATGGGATCATGTTTTATCCTCCTTCCCAAAGGCATTGTTTATCTCTCAGTCTTCCTACTACAGGCCTAGTGCTGATCAGAGATAAAGAAGTGAATACCATGATTTTTACCTCTCTGGATGCAATCCTACAGGGGTTTAAATTATCCCCCAAGTTATGAAAGCAGTGAAGTATCTTACCCCTATACTTCTTAAAGCCACAGCAGGTCAATACCCAAAACAGATCTTCACCCCTTTGTTTGGGTGTCATATACTAAATAGTTCCTTTAAATGGGAGTTAAGGGCGTATTTTGTTGAAACTCATCACCGATGTCTAGTGGTTAATGGAAAGGAGAGTTGCTTGTCAAGTGATCATAACTTTCCATTGCTATCAGATTTAGGTTCTCATCTTGACATCCATACTCTCAAACTCTATTTTCAATCTGTGTAATTGTTATCATTCCCTGTAAATAAGATTGTGGCTCTGTTCTTTGAAGGAAAGTAAATAGTTCGATGTCTAGTTAACTAAAATTTTATTAATCTAATGAAATGACTCACTTACAGATAAAGATATTCACCTCTTGTTGATATCAAAATGTACTACATCTTTGCTTATAATATTGACTCGTGACATGTAATCATTTCAAATAATTCATCGTGCCTCTTTTCATTGTGTTTTGGGGGGTTTGAAATCGTATATTTTTGGGGGTGAGCTGGACCTAGGATTCTTACATGCAATATTTTAGGCAATGAACTACTAGCCATATACACATACCATAAACAACCTAATTGTGAAAGCCAAATTTTACTTCATAGATTTCTTGGAGGACAAATCCAGTATATGAGATCATAAAAAATGAATTTTATGAGAGTAAGGAATTAAGGGACTTAGACAAAATCAGGAGAAGACATCATTTAGCTGATACATACAGAACTTTACTGGTAAATGTACGAAAAGAGCAGGTATGATATAATGATACTTGATTTGCTTTAATATTGGGGAGTAATTTAGTGGTGCATTATACCTGTACTTGTAATCGCTGATATATTTGAGTATTTCAGGCTTGACTTTTGGAATCAATGTTTTTAAATATTAATTTTAAGGTATCATTTTGCCATTATGATTAAGCTGTCTTTCTTTATGCAAACAAAGAGCACAATTTATTCTTTGAATATACAAAGTAACAAATTTATCTATGAAGTAAAATGCTTATTTGATCATTCTGACTTCATAGCACATTTTAGGAATTGGCCCACAAAATTCTAAAATCTGGATATTCTAAAATATGTAAACACAATGAAAGAACTCAAAAATTGACATCATTTTGTATTTTAAACAAATGTTCTAACTCATACTTTACCACATGTTCTTAATGTGTCTGTCAATTGAGCAGAGTGTGATTAGAGTACGATTTTGTAATTAAGTTAAACAAATTCTGAGAAAGGGACTGTGCCTCAGGTAGAGATCAAACCTATAACCCTCTGTTTCCAGGTAGAATGATGTCATGATCCTTACAATTCCCTTACTACACAATCCAGTGAAAGCACAACTTTTTAGCTTCTATATTGTTTTTTTGGCATAAAAAAACTGAATTAATGTTACAATACAATCAAGTAATCATACAAGTGTCCACACAATATGGATTTACTGTATTTAAACTGCAATGGGAAAATCCTCACAGACCCCAAACCCATCACTAACTATCTCAACAAACAATTCACCTCCATTTGACCCCACTCCTCGCACCCAGACAACAGAAAACTCACCCGGAACATCAAAAAGCTACCACTCACCAATCCATTACAGTTCATCCATCTCCAGGTGGCCAACACCATCAGGACAGCCAACAACTCCAAAGCCTTTGGCCCCAATAGCCTGACCATATTCCACCTCAAGCGCTTGGGACACCATGGACTCGCCTCCCTGTTCAACCTCTCCATAGCCACTTGCAAAATTCCCTCTATCTGGAAAACCTCAACAATTATCCCACTCACCAAACCTGGAAAAGATCCATCCCACTCCACCTGATACAGACCCTTCTCACTACTCTGCCCTGCAATAATAGTCCTTGAGGCCCTCTTGTTCCCCACTCTCAATGAACACCTCCCTCTACAAGACCACCAACATGGCTTCCACCCACTTCACTCCAAAGCTTCTGCCCTTCTCCACCTCTCCACCACAATGGCCAATGGATTCATCTGTGACAAACCCCCTGACAGAACAACGGTTGCCATCCTCAACCTCTCCAAAGACTTCGACTCCATTTCCTACCATCACCTAATTACCTCCATGACCGCAAGAGTAAAACCCTCTTTAGAAACTCAACATCAAAATCCAAAGAAGTCCACACGGAAGTCCCCCGGGTTTCGTGATCTCACCAGCCCTCTTCAACTTCTACATTTCGGATCTCCCCCAACTACCCAACAATATCAACATAATCTCCTATGCAGATGATATGACCATCTACACCTCTGGCGCCGACCTTCAAACCATGGAAAATCACCTCACTCAATACCTCAACATCCTCCACAACCACCTACAACACCTCTCCCTGATCCTGTCTCCTGAAAAGTCCACCAGCACCCTCTTCACCCCAGACACCCACCAATACAAATACCACTTGAATTTGAGCATCAATAACTCCTGCCTTCCTCTCAACAAAACTCCAAAGATCCTGGGTGTCACATTTGTCAGCCATTTCACCTTCACCCCCCATATTGAAACAGCTAACACCAAAGCCTCTCAAAGGAACAACGGCCACAAAGCCCTGACTGGCACCACCTGGGGACAGGACAAGGAATCCATTCTCAGCACCTACAAAGGCTTCATCCGACCCATCATCAACTATGGTGCTCCCATCTGGGCTCCCCACCAAACCTCTGACTCCAACATTGCAAAGCTCCAACGGACTCAAAATACTGCCATCAAGATAGCCACTGGTTGTCATAAATGGCATCCAAAGAACACTTCCACCAAGAAACCAGGATCCTACCCATTAAAGAACATACCGACCTCCTTGCTGCCCAATACCTGGCTGCAGCAATGCAGCTAGGCCATCCAGCTCCCAGAACGCCACCCAACAACCCGGCCCCCAGAAACAAGAAAGCTACGGTTCACTCCAAATATCATGAAACAGTTGAAAACAATTGCCACCTGGACCCCAAACAAACCCAAAAACACATTCATGCCTATTTTGTTGATGATACTCGGAGTAAATTGGGCCCAAACCCCCTCCAGGACAACATCCGCCGAGACATCTGCCCATCAGAGAAACAATCCTGAGAAACAACTCCACTCCAGCTTCAGCTCCTGCACCAAATCATACATTCACCGCCTGGATCAAACAGTGGACAACCGATGTCCCAAATGCAACAGGATGCCACATGACGTCCCTCATCCCTTCAACTGCCCTCAGTACCCCACCAACCTCACCATACAGGACATCTGGGAGAACCCCGTGAACGTCACTGGCTTCCTGGGCATCAACCAGCAATAACAACAACAACAACTGTATTTAATTCATAGTTTTTGTGAGTAGAATGCCACTTTTCAAAACATGCTTAAACAAGGTGGTTCTCAAGAATATTTTTGTGTCTGCAGTTAAATGATCATTTGCTCTGTATTTGTTTGTGCAAAGTATTTAAAAAATTCATACCATTTTTGAATAGTCCAGATAATAGAGATCCAAAAACGATTGTCCCCATTATCAAATAAGTTCTGTACCCTATGTAAACCATGTCTTTCTAGCAGCAGCACCTACCAATTGTAGATACTTTGTATAATATTAGTATGCCTAATGGTTTTTTTTCAGGAACTTGAGAAAATGTACAAAGGTCATGGAGAAAAGACAATAGAAAAAAGTGCTGCAGCAGTAGGCTTAAAACTTCCAGGTGTAAATAATATTGAAAGCAAATAGAATTTTACGTTTTGCTAGCATGTAGGCCTACTTTATGGATGGCAATTAGCAAATCAAAGCCTAGCTAATATAAGAAGCCTTACACTGTTTTCAAATACAGTCCCTGTGTATGATGTATTAAAAATGATGATTTTATAATCCCAGACATTTTACTTTTTACTTGATATAAAGGCCATAATAACCACTAGTATTGTTAACAACATGAAACTGTTGTCACAGGAGTAAGATGGTTGTGTAAAGTTACAAGTAATGCTGAATAGAAATGTTCTATTGTTATTGATAAATTGTGACTTTCTTCGTTTTCCTCTTATTTTACCTCAAGTCATGACTATGAGCACTCAGGTTCCAAACTCAGTCTAACAACTGCAAATCTGATGACTTACCTACCAAGCTAAATAGCTTAATAAGAAATTTTTACCATTTTAGAAGAGCCTCATCCTTTCTTGTTACCTGACTTTGAAGGTGACCCTTGCTATGACCAGGTCAGAAGCTACACTGATTTTCTAGGCGTAGACAGACAAGAGCTAAATGCTTGATATCCGATGACAGTTACTGCAGTCAATTTTGTGACCCTGCATTTATGACCATTTGAGTGTTATTGAAATTAGATTTTAGATTGTTATTTTTCTGAGAAACAAATTGTACGTCCAGGGCAGGAGCCGAACCTGCGACCTTCTGCTTACCGGGCAGACGCTCTGACAACTGAGCTACCGGGACGTTGTTTCTCTGAGGTGAATTTGAGGTCATGATATGATGACTGCATCACTACAACTGTGTTCATTGTCTGTGTTATCCTTGCAAGGTCTTCTGTTCTTGATCCCTCTAAATTTATTGTTGAACTAAGGTCTTCCAACTTTTTAAACTTGTTCTAGGCTTTTTCCATCCATTAGCTTTAAGACTCAGAATGCTACAGCTGAGTCATTTATAACTGGCTTGTCAATGTCTTTAGCTAATCTGTGTTCCCGAGCTGGTGAACAGACTTTGGGGGAATGATGAATGCTTCTTTTCACAAATTGCTGTTACCATATCCATGGTGTGGGCATCACTTCCAAACCTGAAGTCCCTTAGACAGAGGTAAAGGGACTCATTTTATTGACCTTAGAATTATAAATGGCTTAGTACACAATGGCATCTGCAGGCAGAATCAAACCTACATTTTTTGCTTTGAAAGTAGCACCAGTACTTCTAGGTCACTCTGCTAATATGTCTCATTAAAGACCAAAGGTTTAGTTTCCTTCAAAATTATACAAAATTATAAAAACCACATTTAACAGGCATGTATAAAATAAGATAGCTGTTTTATACAGTTTGCCTTCTATACAATCTCAGCAATTAACAATTAACAACTACAGTGAATGATATTGTCTTTGGACTATTTGACTGTACTTAGTTGAGACTGAATACATTATTTGTGGTAAATTGTAAGATATCGCAAGCTATCTGTTTAATTTTTACACGGTGAGGTCTATCTGCTGACAATAACAAGTCATCTTCAGCATTGGCCAGCAAAATTCCTGACAACATGACCCGAATTATACAAATGATATTGTGACCACTGAACTGTTACTTCACTCTTGGCTTAAGTTCCACATCTGAAAAGCTTTCCTGCTTCACAGATAAAATTGAGTATGCATCTATTATAATATTAAGGTTATATAGGATTTCTTGAGTAACGCATGCCTTCTGCAGAAAAATAAATTAATTTCCTTATGCAACTAATCTTATCTAGTTATACTAATGGTCAATATACCTCCAAAACGGTGTCTCCTACCTACAAAATGGATCCGTTTTATGTTCAGCTTTCAGCACGGCAGAAAGGATTTACTCTTAGTTATTGAAACATGATTTTTGACTTGTGTTGTTGGATCTCTGTCTGTTAACAAATATGCTTTGATACGGCATGTGTTTTGTATCTGTAAGGTACCTTGTTTACCATCAGTTGTGCTAGTTCTAGATAGCAGCAGCCAGGGCTGTCTTTTTCATAATTCAACAAAGAGTTTGTCTACAAACGTTTGTCACCACATGAGACTTGAACCTTAGTCTTTCGACTATAAATCTGACATCAGGCACTCTTAACAGAGACAAGGGATTATTCTGTGTCCCACGAAACTATTCATTTTAGCAGGTGAACTAATACGGTACTCGCATGCCAAACTGCTACTGGCAATTACGCCATTCCCTGGACTCAACCCTCTCACGAAGTAAAGCTGGTTACAATAATGATATCGAAGAAAAACATATTTTAAAAACTTATGTACCCTGATTGATAAACAGCTTAGTTTGAAATGTGAGTTTCGCTAAGTTACCTAACATAGCTCAAAATATAAAATAAGTCAAAAGGATACAAATACCGAACACCGACGCCGCCAAGGCCGATACCACGATAATGTTTCTTCCTTTCCTTCTCTGGAGAGCTCTTGCAGTCCTGGCATCGAAAGGCATGCTTTGTTTTCCTTATATGAATTATAAGTGTCGGAAAATGTCTACAGTGCCGTAGTCAGTCGACGATGGAGAAAAACTTAGAATGGCTAGAATTACTCAATAGTGGGCGTTTTAGTCTAAAATGTACCCACTCCTATGCCTTCACTATGTAAAAAGTCATGGATTAATAATGGTAAGCACTTGTACTCATTCGGTTTCCGACCATGACGTCCCAATTTTTTACACGTCAGGACCGGGGTTCTTGCCTATTTCAATTCAAATTTCAATTGAAGATCTACCTATCAGGCTGCTTTCCACTGACATGGTGGCCAGGAGAGACCCTGGTGGGCTAGGGTGGTGGCAGGTGCTTCCCACGAAAACTTTTTAAGAGAATGCAAAAATTGCAATGTCGATATTGCAATACATAGAAGTGGCACTAAAAAGGCTAAAAAGACAGTTGATAACACATGCATAGCATTAAATGACGACTTTTTTAAGATAAATCGTACATACAAAGCAGCTATGAGTTAAAAACAGAACAGAACGAAAAAATGTTACGATGTCCCTCTCTGAGTTTTTCTCTACATGTCTGTAGTGGAGTGACTATGTTAGCATAAAGCTAGACACTCTGTGAATAAAGAACTTAGCACAAGACCTCCTACTTTTCCTTATTTCTGGAGATCTGTTGATCAATTTGTAGTTCCTTAATTGTTCCTTAATTCTAACTACACAACCTTTTGAGTGCCTTTACCAAAAATGTACGTTTGCACTTCAAAGACAGCAAAGCAATGACTATTATGGAAAGAATAGCAAAAAACTTCTCAAACAAACACTTGAGCCCTGCGTAACACACAATATATCTGAATTTTGACTGCAAGTGAATTGAGTTAGTGTCCTAATATTTAACTGTTTATTGCCTTGAAAATTCGCGACATTGCGCTAAAATTATACATAAAAGCTTTCTTCATCTGACACTCTTCAGAGTATGAAACGTCAGGAAAGTATATGTATATGGCAACCTATTTATAC
>JANTCA010038483.1:0-20075 GCA_024741275.1 Chironex yamaguchii
AAGTATGATTTTAGCGCAATGTCGCAAATTTTCAAGGCAATTTTCAAGTTTTGTACCACAAAAAGATTGTTCAAATAATACAAATTGTAGGAAATCCTCATAGCGAGAAACAAATCATGGAAAACATTGCCATTTCATATGTTAAATGTTAACATAAAAGTTGAGAAAGCATCACACAGATGTTAGGCCAGTTGCCATTAATCGGTGTTACAATACTCGTTGCCGATCACCTTACTAAGACCAGAATTAAAAAATTAGTACTTTACAAGGATGAATTTTGTGAGAAAGGGGCGTTTCCTTGGCTTTTTTTGACTTTGGGGAAATTTAGATATTACGAGAGATTTTACCCAATCAAAATATTGTCACTTCCATCTTATTAAACACAACAGATAAGCATTCATAAATAACGCCTACTGGTTTATGTGAAAGTGCACTTGGTGTTCAGTAAGGGTGTGAGAAAAGGCAACAACACTCAGACAATTTTACTTAACCTTAGTATGCTTTACAACATAACGTTACAACTTACCATAAACAAATCCTTTGCACCTATGTCCACAGCTAACAAGAAGGCTTTTTCAAATCGCTTGTGCCTGACAAATATCCGACATTATTGGAAATGGGTTATTAAAAAGGTTGAACATGTGCAAAAGCGAATACATACATAAAGCGATGAGACCACAGTATTTTAATTTTCGCCTCCAGTAGCAAGTGTAGCTTTCGAGTTTTAGTGCAGCAGTCCGGGAAAGCATGACAACCATTACGTCAATGAATCATCGCTTTTTGCATTAAACTGGCAACCCTTGTGCCAAAAGCGCTATTGGTAAGTAGATAAGCCCCGATTCGTACAGCAATTATCCCTATAAAGGAAATTCGCGTTGCTCATAATTCTAAAAAGAACAACAAACCCAGGAAGATCCTTGAACAGTGGCTTTTATGGGTAGACGCCCCCTCCTCTACACACTGAAGCCCAGAGTGACTGAGATTGGGAAACCTGATCTAAACTTCAGATGAAAGTATTTTGGATCCCTACAGATTTTGATAAAGACAGTGACAATAAAAAACCTTAACGTACGCTATAAAACACTATTGTAAGAACATTATTTAAACAAGTACATTGATCGTAAACTAGTGTGAAGAAATAAAGGCAATCTTAATTCCATATGAAACGAGAAAGGCCTGGTCAAAACAAGTCAACAATATTGAAAGATGAAGATTGCTTGGCGTTAATAGCAGTTACGGCCAGCGTGTTTTCGATTTGCCGCAGTCGGGCTTCGTTCGGACTTTAAGCATTCTTGACCTCAACTTTTTTGTTGGTAAATTTGTTACATAAACTTGAAAACATACCTGAGTAAATGATGAAAAAATCTTCTAGCTAATCTGCTGACCGGATCTCTATACTGCAATACTGTCATTTCCGATAGCGGTCGACTTGGAGCATAAAAACTTCCTAAAGCGTCCTCGAGAAAACCTTTAAAAGTCAATTGTTAAATACAACTATAGTAGGAACAACAGCGTCGAAAACCTACCGAAGCAGCAGTAGTGGCGTTTTCAACAGAACCAAGCCAGAGTTGGGTAAGAAAATCTGTATTGGTAGCAGAATGCAAGAGTAGAATGAAGGAGATGGTCTTTTGAAGGCAAGAAGTGAAGGCCAGTAGTTAGAATCAGACTAAAGAATTCATCAATTAATAGCAATATTACAAACCACTCAACACCCATTCCCTTTCCTTCCTCCACCCCCTCTCCTCCTCCTCCATCTCCCCGCTCTCTGAGAGATTAAAACATATATCACAAAGTAAAAAAAAAATATATCACAATACATACCTTCTCTTTCCACATTCAAAGGAAACTGAAACAGGTAGTCTACTATTAACGTCAAGCAGGAAAAACAGGCTTTGCCATTTGTATTCCAATTCATACTGCTGAGGAAGCTCACTGCCTGAAAAAATATGGAATCAAGTGAACGTTTGAAGCATGTACGTGACTGGCAATGAAGAGACGAAAAGTCATGACACTGAAGGATTCAATAAGAGGTGGCGGTGCGTTTATTGAGAAAATAGGTTATCGCGTGTAGTAAGAAAGTGACAGAATTTATGAATAAACATATATAAAACATACAAACATATATGCAATGTGAAATGCATCCACACAAATCCTCATATCTACTCTACCGATGTTAATCTTTTGTCTCGTAAGTTTGGACAACAGAACACACTCAACAGCGCACCTTCATTATCTTCTGTTTTTTCTGTCCTTATCACTAAGTCATAACTGGTTACCCTTTCTTCCTGCCATCAGTAGCACGGGGGTTGGGGTGCGTAGGCATAAGCGATTACACTCCAAAACGAAAGACAATTAAGAAAAAATTATATTGGCAACGTAACAACCGACCTCGTAATCTTGATCGTGTTTAATATATTCAGAGACCATTTCAACTGCACCAAGTCTTCCTTGACTGAGGACGCCCAGCTCCATCCGTAGAAGACAAAGTGGTCCCCTTAAATTATGCAGGTTAAGAAAGTAGATTTGAGGTCAATAGAAATACAAAGCCATAAGAAATTATTTTTCCGGAATGATAAAGTGCCTTTTTTGAAAATTAAGAGGCAGCAACGTCATAAGCATGCTTCAAATAGTTTAATGGAAGTGGGGAAAGCGTTCCGCAACATATTGCTGTTTGTTGTGAAAATGAAATTAGCTCCAATATAATCTGTTGCCCTGGCTTTCTGTTGCCAATGGGATACCGTGCCGATATAAACGATACTGCTTCAGAGCCCCTGCCCTCAACTGATGCCACACAGCTAACCCTTAACAAGGTGACTTCATCCTAATTAAAGCGGCATCTAGAGACATGAAACCACAACATTATGTAATACGAAAACCCATTTTCACGAACAAGCATAAAAAGCGTTTCCTTCGGTGGAGCGCCTTCGCAGCGGCTCCTGTGGTTCGGTCACGTTTCGGGAATGGCATGCGAACGGCTGCCGTCAAAAATCTTATTCAGTAAGCGAACGGCCGGTTGGCGGATGCCTCGTAGCGCACCGAAACTGTCGTGGTCCCGCCATCTTTTGGACGGCCTCAAACTCGGCGATCTGCTCACCACCAACCGGCGGGACCCCATTGATGTAGCTCGACAGATGGCGGCTAACCGGGCTCAGTGGCGGGGGTTCGTGCGAGACGTCTCAAATGCCAGCCACAACTGCCCCAGTTTACGGCGATAAGTTGAAAGTAAGTTCAGAGCCTTCGCAGGTATTCGAAACAGGTACCTAAGCTACGTAAGTGCCCAAACTTCTAATCAAATTCGAATAAACAAATACATAAGATAATTCAGAATCAACAAAGGAATTTCAACTTGCAAATGTAACATAAAAATGTCATCACGTCTCTAGTCAGCAGCAACAATCTTCGCCAGGGACAAAGTAGCAAAAACTACAAGTACTCTGTCGTAGCTTTACTGTGAAACACTCTACACTTTTGCTATGTTTATTCTTAAGACAAATACTAGTTACTAGTACCACTGGAGAGATGATACAGTACAAATGTCATGTTGTAAACATAAGGCAGTATTCACAAATACCTGTCACATGTAAGAAGTAAATCATCATAACAGCCAATAGCATCAGGAGCCGAGTTGAGTCCCATATCGTAGGCCCACATGGTTCCTTCCAGTTTAATTGGTGTTCTAGATGATACGAATTTTAATGTGTTTACAAAAAGCCTGTTAGGACAATACGATTTGCGTCAAGAAAATCTGGTATCACTCTGGTTACGAGGTGCGACAAATAAATTCTTCAGTCATTGGAAGGAACGATGAAGAAAGACTGGGATTTCGAGTTCTTGCTTTGTGGAATCAGGTGTAAGATGATATAGGACGTTCTGTAGGATGCAGTACTAATGAAATGGCACAGATAACCTAAGTCAGTGATCAGTCTGTTGTCACTAAAACTGAGGGATCTTGTCTATTAAACAGCAAACTGTAGAAGGTGAAGGAAGCGGAGTAAGATCGACGGTTAATTTCATTACTAGCCTGGATACCAGGGCTTGATATTATCATCACGCATGACGTAGAACTGAAATAAATATATTGAAGCTGTGTTTCGATGTTCAAGCATAGGTTTACTGTTCTTCATGTTTCATCATTTCTGCTGGTCAAGGGATTTCTCCGATCACCTTAGAGCGTTGCGTATACTAACGTATGTGTTTACGTTTCGAATGCTTAATTTCAAGATTAATAATCTGTCATTACTGACTTTAAAGAGTTGACGTTATTTGTTAAAAGTGTAACTCACAACACATATTAAACTAATAAAGAGTTATTCCAGCTTTCATCAATAGATTCACAGATGAGGAATTGTAAATAACCTCCCTAGCTCCACAAGAGTTCAGAGATATGCTTTAAGCTAGAGAGAAAGCTGTCCCGAATGCAGCAAGGAAAACTTTGTTTCACTAGTAGATCGGAAAATATTGACATTCACACCGTCCTCTGGTGGTGGGCGTTAAGGGTAAGGTTACACAACAGTGTAGTATTTTGATTTTCACAAAACTCAACAATAACAAACTGGCTATTGTTTTTAGCGTGCAAAACATGCAATCAATACACCGACTATTCATGAACAAATCACACAAATTATTCACTTACTGCAAGAAAGGTCCTAGTCTTAAACTAGAGACTGGTACTGGGAATTCGGTTGCAAGTTGAATAGGCACTTGCGACAAGGCCATATCGAATAACTAAAAATTAAAAAGTTAAATTCAGCAACGTTAACTTAGCGCAAAAAAGCCCAACAAATCAAAAGAAAGAAGAACTCAAACCAAAGACACAAGACACAAACCGAAAACATATTTTTTCATCTAACCCCAAATAAAGTGCAAAAAACCATTTCTCCTATTTTTAAAACCTACACTTTAGAGGACGACTGCGGTAATAACACATAAAAATCTATTATGTGAATTATGTTTAGCTAAATAGCAATTGTTGAAAATATTTGCATTTTAAAACCTTTCGTTATCTTCCAGTTATAATCGTACCTTCCAAAAATAATTTAAACGTACGAACGTTTTTTGGGAACATTGGTGATAAGCTCTTGCCGAGAAAATAAAACATACTAAACCTGCACTTCTCCTCTAATGCTTGAAACTACAACAACTGTGTCCGTTGGATGCCAGCAAATTGAGTATGGAATCTAGTGACGAAAACAAAGACAATGGCAAGAACAAGAACAAGAACAACAACTATCACAGAAATCCTCATAGGTCTACAGTAGTGTACCTACTTCTTGTTCTACTTCTTCTATCTGTTACCAACCAGATTCTTTCTGTAAAGATTGATTTGGTAATGACATTATACAAATCAGAAGACAGATTTGCAATGGTAGCTGGCTCCTTCAGCTCTTTTAACTAGGCATAAATTTCGATCATAACACTTGCGTAAATGCAATATTCAGGAATATGCATTACATACCAGCGATGCCTTGGTGCTCTGACTTACTCGCCGATGATCATCATGCATGATCTACGAAAACAAAGAACAGATACGACTATAACTATGATGTCACATAGAACTCTTAATAGTCTACTTGTCTTCCGGTGCAATCAACCGCCGAAAAAGTCAAAAGTTTAATCACAGCTGGGCTCCAAGGATTGAGAGGCATATGTCATTTACTTGATTAACTGCCATAGCATTTAACGTGATAAGTCTTATCACGTTAAATGCTACATTTTAAGAAGTGACAGAAAAATGCACGCTATTGCATTCACCTTTTCAGCAACAGATGCAACTTCACAAGTCATTAGCTCTTCTGCAGTGTTGACACCGATTAGGTGTCAGTTGCCCAAAGTGACAAAATTGAAATTACGGCTTGATCTTTCTTAAATTGAAAATTCAACGTAGCATAATGGCTTCCTCAACATAAAAGTGTCCACTACACCAACAGGAACATAAACGATGGTCGATTTGGAGTATGGCCAACCTCCTCCTTAAATCTTGGTTGTTAAAAACCTGTGAAATGGACCTAAAACGGCCCTATTTGTGAAATTCTAGACGATATCAGAACATCCGGCAGCTGCAAGGGTGAACTATCTGTGATATCAGCTTGAGTAACAACATAAAAATGGAAAATTACCAACGTTCCATCTTCGCAAGCCAACAACAATTTGTCAGCTGTATGATTCCGTCCTTGCGCAACAACTCTAACTGTGGACGGAAACCAAACAGAAGGAAAATTAGACAAGTAAAGCTTATTATTTTATCATATTGAAGACACATAAATGCATCCAAACAAGACATCATCACTCAATTCAAACACAGAGTTAAAACTGAAGCATTGAAAGGAAAACATACCTTTTGAGGGGACTGATATCGATGAAACTTTGTCAATCTGTAAGGAGACAAAGCCGAAAATCACAACATAAAAGACTGGGTAAACGACTATTAAAAATCGGACATCATGACTTGCAGTCACATGGAGTGATTTTTCGGTACTTACGTTAGTACTCCAAGCTCAGACTATGACGTGCTTTATACATAAAAGCATGCAAAGAAAAATGCTTATGCAAAAACAACCCAAAGCATTGCACTGAAAGCTATCATTGCAAGACTAAAGACGCATTTATCAATCCTTCTTGCTTGCATTTATCACGTTTCTTCGTTGTGAACCAATGAATTGCCGGAAACATAAAAATGAACTCACCCTATTGTTTATAGTGCATTCGTAGATACAACTATCCACTGTGTAGTTTCCAGTTGAAGACTGTGATTGTTCAACTGTGTAGATATGATTTGGTTGATTGAAACTAAAGAAAAATGCGTACACAAAAAATGGAGTTACAACAATGCAACTACGATTAGTTCCATTAACGAAATCCTGAACATGCAAAAAGGTAACTAGATAAATTAAAACCATAGACTCGTAATACCTAAGGAACAACCATATCATACAATACAAGTGGATAGTCCTATAACCAGGAAACGGAAAACGTTTACATTCAATTACTACAGTTTACAAGACTCCCGTCAACGTATGCGAAGACTTTGAAGTGTCAATGAAGGGGGTGCGACAAGGTTTAAACAAAAAAGACTTTTAACCTCAAAAATGATTTATCTACCAACACCAGAAAGACAGGAAGGTACCTTAAAACTACAAATATCAAAGGTACTACAAGGAAACGACATAAAAAACTTGGTATATTAAGAAACATATTTCATCAGGCTTAAGTGGATGTCTATTACTTAAGACGATTGCTTTGCAAATCACAGGCTCTGGTAGTTGTAGCTTCCTTGCTATTACATTTACGTGGTGACTGCTTTAAAGTGGAACTTGAGGGGAGGAATCCCTTAAAACTAACCAGAGAAGAAGGAATTGTGATTATTTTCAGTTGTATGCTTTACCAGCAATGCCTCCCTTATTACCGAAAAAACTTCCATAAGTACGTATTTTTGTTTGTAGACGTGGGTATGTACGTCAACAAAAGGTGACCGTTAAGAATTTAAAAGTTGAACACACTCACCTAAAGTGAACAACCATTGGGTCGTTATCAGTCCGAACGTAACTCAAAACTTCTAGCTTTGTACTAAAAGGGACAAATCACCGCATACTTCAATATAATAGCCTTTATCACTTAAGGTTGTTGTCAAATATATCAATTTTCCACAACTAGGGCACCATAAAGTGAATTTGGCTTAGTATCGAAATGGAGATGCAATGGCATTTGTTTTAGAAACTGTCTGTTTTGTTGTAAATAGTTTAAAGTTGGTTGTGACACGCAACATGACATCAAAAGTGTTCTGAGTGAAATACAAAATCTCCAGCAATGCAGACCGAGAAACAAATACACCTCGCACGTCACAAATATAGAGGGAATGACGACTTGTTAGTAAATGTAAGTGCTGGAGGCAGGTCTTGTCTTACGCATTAGTAGTAATGAGATACTGAATAATTACGAACATGCTCCTTTGTTGACCCTATAAGGTGCAACGAGTTAAGGAATAAGGGACATTATGAAAAAAGTGACTACATAACACTGAATAAAAACGGGTCGGAAGATGTAGAAACAGCTGGCTACGGACTACGTTTCCGCAGTAGATGGGCAAATCCTTAGTAAAAGATTGAAAGCTGACCAATAAAACATTTGTAGTCAATATCTGTTCGTAGTCCGACACTACACTTTTGACTGTTTAACTGTTACAATTTTGCATAGCAAAACACATTGCGATTCCTACACTCAGAGATTAAAAAAAGTACATGAGAAACAAGGCTATGGCTACCTTCAGCAGACAATTAGTAGCAATTACGAACGTATATGAGTTATTTATCGCCTTTCATATGGCATGCTTATATCTCGACAAACATGGACAGCAAACAAAAGTAATAAGACAATAACTACGAATTTATTCGCTTTCTAAAAATAATTGTTCGGTTGATATTCCTTCCTACTCCTCACATATGCCAACTTAAGAAGGAAAAGATTATCATTGTCCACTTTCTATACATAGATGTGTGCAATGAGTCATGCCTTTTAACAACAAACAAATCGTTTCGAGATTGCTGCATTTTCACAAATTTATCTGAAATTGTAACTGAGGTTTCAAGTACGTTATAACATGACCCATGTACCTGCTGACAGAAAGTAGCACTACGTTTGCGCGATCGTGATCCAAAACGACTGGTGCCCAGGGCCAGGCCTCCTCACTGGATGAAGACCACCAAACAATAACCTGCAAAAACACAATAATTCAATGATCAAAGGCCATATTTGTGTACTATCATAAAAAGAGACCCTGTGGATATCTTAGTTCCAGTCACGAGGGATCAAAGTTTCACTTATTACTAACTCTAAAATGTCACTAAAAATGGTATGCTTTGGTCACGGGAAATCTGTAAATAGGCTAACTTCAAACAAAGAGACATTAAGTTGCGGAAAGGATGAAAAAATGTGCACTTACGAGGTCACCTCGGCAGTTTGCTGATAATTTTCTTTTCACTCGCTGTCCTGGAGGTCCAGATACATCAACATGTTGGATCTAATATGAAAAACAATCAAAACTCTTTTTAAGTTGCGGGCACATTATTCCAAATCTTCGAGGTAAAGGCGAAAATGGCTCGGCAAAATGTTAACAGAAACTGAAGTGGATACAAGCGTACTAAAAGCAAGGGTATAAGGTAAACAGATGTGCGATAGTAAACATGGGGTGGGGTGGGGGTGTTGTCCTGCTGGGCAGATTCTTACGGCACCGAGTATTAACAAGGTAAATACTGGGATACAAAATACAAAACTGTCACAGCGAATATGAAGTTTATAGATGTAAGGTATATATAACACTGTTAGGCAGTAAAAATTAACTGAAATGGGACAGTGAAAGTAAAAACCAAACTGACAGTACTGTACGTAAGCTGGGAGGCAGCCGTGGGAGAACTACAAATTGCATATTTATTCACGCTATCAAGAATCACAAATGTTGTTCACATGCATTCTTAAACATGATACCATTAGGTAAACAAAGCATGATATCACTCACTACGGTCTTATCAAGGGATAAACAAACCACAAGAAAAGCGGCGCCATTTGCATACTACTAAGCTGGAGGAAACATATAAAATAATATGAAAAAGTGCATAAAAACAAACAAACAAATCCCACTGGAGGTTGATAAGTTAAAAGTAAACAACGCAATGTGCTTAACAAGGTAACCGTGTCCAAAAAATAATTTAATTATCAGCAATGCCGCTGGTTTCATCAATTTCATTCTTCAAGTTTTGCTTACCTTTGGTTCTAAAAGACTCAGTTTCTCTCCCTCTTTTTTATCAGGCGATGGTTTCTTGGTGAAATATACAAAAGATAGCTTTGATTTTTCAACATACGAGAAAACAAGGTATTGCTCCTCTAATATACCTGCCAAATAAAAAAAAGCAATATCATTGCGGTTTTCACAAATGAATCAGCGATGAGAAACTCTACTGTTAGTACAACCCTTAATAGTTAGGCTAATAACGTCAATATTCAATTTAGTAAAAGGTATTGCTATTATATTTGTCGATACCACTTGTAATCGTCTTTATTCTCCTCGCTGCGCTCGTATTAAATACGTTATCGAACTGTCGAAAAAAGTTGACTCCATAACAGGGTACTTGGCACAGGGCTTTTGCAAGGATGCAAGGGTCACATCATGGTTATTTTTGCCGTGGTGGCAGGGATTCAAAGCTACGGCCTCTGACTTGCAAGATTGTCTTCTTATCCACTAGTCTCACTCTAGATATCACTCTTATTGTTTGATGAGTACTTTAAGCTATACACTCCCTTCTCCATGCTTGCTCCTTACTGAAAAAGCAAGGAAGCCAGCTGAAGGTCCTTCGTTCCTTTTACAATAACACGGAGTCATCGTTAACTACAAACTCTTGTTACCTTGTGCAAGAATTTTTTTCCGGGAAGTGTAAACTCTTGAACTCTTTACTACCGAGCATACAAACGCATTTCACATACCAAATTGTGCATCACAGGTGCTCAGGATATTAAAGTCAGCCAAAGATTGTCCGGTTAGTTCCAACACATGCAGCACGTTGAAAAGAAGGTACACCCTTGCCAATTCCCAAAATTTATCAAATGGGAAAATTAAGCTGTCAAGTATCAATAGATCCAAACAGAAGTAATGAAATGAAGTACTGATGATTGTGATCATCTAGGCTTCGAATCCAGGTCTTCCGACTGCAAATCTAACACCTAGAAACCATCTAATGATTTATAGCTAGTTATCCCCAATTGTCCAGTCCTAGTTTTGGGTGCCTATTCACCCAATATGCATCAGTATATGAAATGTTCTATCATGATTACACATTTGTAACGGAAAAATACTTGAAAAGGAGGCAGGTGAAGTAATGAATATTCTTAAAACAATACGATAAAACTTACAGTCCGAAATCTGGTCCGTTATCTTTCCTACTAATGACTTGTCAATCAATATTCTTTCCACATCGCCAGTGTAAAAATTAATTGTAATGGAAATGATAGTACCATTGTTCATCATAATCTGTAAACAGTAAATTAAATCGTCTAAGTTATACACAAAAATTAAACATCTTTATAGTGCGAAACGATTGAACAGTGACTTTCATCAAACGCAAGAATATCAACACATTACATAAACAACTGTGTCTTATACAAGAGAAGAACAATATATTTTTAATTAGCTGCAAACAAAAACAATGGCACTATACTTTTTGACTTTCATGATGTCAATTTTCAGATTCAAATACGTTCTGAACAACACGCTAATATGTTTATCATGATAACGATCATGTCCAAGTACACTACTCGCAGAGTAGCGCCTTGACACGATACCTCTTAGCACCCATTCCTCTTCAGTGACCTTCGTCAGGGTAAGCATTGACGGACAAACCAGTCTTCCACAGTTGGAAATTCTCTTAGTTTATGAATCGAATATAGTACTTAGAAGATTCTTGCTTCCAATTTCTAGTATCTTCTGGCTTCTACACAAATTACTTTTGTGGTTTCTGAATTTCTTTGTCAGTCTGAAGAAAATTACGTAGGTCATGTATATCCGAGTCTGGGTGACAGGATAAAACCACACGTTCTGTATATAAGCTACATTGCAAAAGATAGTTATTTCGGATAACTGGCAGTGCATACTCACTTTTATGACCTTTCAAGTTTCAAATGCAAGTTCAGTCAAGGCATATCAAAAATATTTCTGATCACCGCACGATAATTACAATGTCACATGAAAAAATAAGCGACATTCAGGGAGTAAATTTGAATCGATTGTGGGAATTTCAGCTTCTGCACTTTTCATGGTCATTTGAAACTTACCCTCCTTCTCTATCTTATCCTTAAAGTAACAAATAATTTTTGCAAGTGATGAACCGTTTAAACTCTTAAATCAGTATAAGGTAATCGTATCGATCTAACCATGTTTTCTACAATTCTTGAGCCAATTTACAACTAACCAAAATTCAAGGTGGTGTTCAAGCAAATAAAATGGCAAGTGTCTTAAAACAACCTAAATGTTCATTTCGAATAACATACCTGAAGCTGGCGAAATGATTTCCATTTCAAAGCAGCTATGGCACAAGTTTCCAAGACATCCTACGAAACCAAAATCCATGATAGATTTGGGTGGGAAATGGCAACTAATAGTCGACGAAAAAACTTTCATTTTATGTCTCACGAAACCTTGCATGCTTAATTAACGAGATCATGTCTGGCTAAGGCTAGTTATACTCCATCGGACTGCATCTTTTCCGAAATTTGCAGTTCAACATGATATAAGTTACAGACACACCATATCCTAGGCGCGTCAAATAGTACAAGTGACTTTCTAAGAATTATAAAATCAGTGTCCAGTATAAGTGGCGATCGTCCCAAACTTTATGCCTACCGATATGCTTTGCCAATAGACACTACATTTGGAACCATCCTGGATACTCTTAAAAATGTCTCCCAATCGTGACTACTTTTGACCAAAATAGCGAACGGGAACATATGACAATTTTTATCACCCCCCTCCCCCCCCAAAAAAAAAGAAAAAAGAAAAAAATCCCATCCCTTTTCTTAATGGTGAAAAGAAGACCTTTCAAACCGGATATCAGCAAATGAAAGCTTTATCTATTAAGTACTTGCCTTGTTTATAAGTGGCCTCAGGGTAGAGTTCTAATCACGTCCACAAAATTGCCCACTAACAATCTTAACATAAGTTCATATATAATCAAACATTGTACATTTCCAATCAGACCATAAACACGCAGAACATCTCAGTATTTTTATCAATAATTGCAACATTTTATTTGAAGACACGGGAAATAAGTAACAGCCTTATTGTTCTACAGTTATCAATCCTACGTGATACTACAGGAATCCAGATTTTCCTACAATACTACTATAGTTTACCACAGTTTCAGTAATTCTTATTGTGGAAGACTTGGCTTTGAAGCAAATGCCGCAAGTGAAGAGCGAAATATATAAGCTGAATGTCAAACCTACCTCAAGGTCATGAAGGTTGTCTCTTAACTTCTCTGGTCTTTTATTTGACAAGAACCACATCACACCACGAGCTAAGAGTTTTTTCCGGAAAAGAAAAACATGTCTATGACCTTAGATGCCTTTGTCCAGCTTGAAAAGCAAATACCAAAGAGAGCAATTTATCTTAAAAGGCTAACCTATATATTAGCAATTACTCGCACTTGTGCTCATCACCGCAAAAACGTTTGTGGAAAACTACATTTTCTAAATATGTCACTTGGGGAAAACACATGGCAATGTGATTATATACTACAACAAATGCGACTGACCATACAGGAACACGATTTTCTTCTATCAAAGCTACTTCTCCAACTTACAGTAAACAAGATATTGCCGACATTAACAGACATTAACAAAGTACTCTGACAAGTAGCACAAATAGACAAGTTTTATGCGGATACAACAATGTAAAGATTTCGACATACATGGTCATGCCTCTGATATTTCTATGAGAGCTAAATATAATAATTTTACAAATCAATGCATAAATAACACTTGAAAACTACAAGAATCCACTTTGTAGAAAACACTACATCTACAGTTATAGGTGCATTTGTTTAACGGCAGATAAAATTAATATGTATGTCACTACCACTACCTTCAGCCCATTGTCTTTTGTATTCCTTGTACTCATCAGCTGATGCCGCTGCAAAGTGATACCGAAAACCTGATTTAAGTGCAGTTTACAAACAATCAATATTTAAACACTGTTTTATTCATCTTAATGAACAGTATAGCGCCAAGTTTGGGTCAGTGTCAGAGTAAGCCAGGATGAAAGATATTTCATTTTCCGAGCTTTGTACTTGTTATGCAGGTGTTGCATTGGTTTAAGTTTCATCAAACTTAATTTCACAACCTTAAGGACAAACACTAGCGACTGAAAGTTCCAATAGGTGCCAAATTACTTTCAGAAAATGACTAATTTTGCACACAATGCCTATCATTAATTACACAGAGGATACCCGTCCTCCTCTGTATGTCATAAATTGTCCAAATAAAGTTACTCCCATGTTCCACACCTTTTCGAGCATAACGTTAATTAACTGATTTATTCAGCTGTCGGACACCAACCTTACAAGCTTTTTAATACGTTGTGGCTGCTTTAAACCAGAAGAAAACAAAGATAGACAAAACTGATATGGATAAGTGAATCAAGGAGGATCCTGATACCACTATTTGCCAACCAATATATCTTTAAAATCCAAATTCCAGACATACAATATAGCGATTACGACACTATAACGGGTGTCTCCACGTAAAATGGACCGTCCTAAAGACTTAAATGAAGCACATAACGTTTCGTTTTTCAGTCAGCAACAAGAGTAACCACTTAAAGTGTACAAGCACCTAGTGTTGAAGAAAAAATAGCAATTGTGATATTTTTTACAAAGCTTCCATTTACTGTGGAGTCAGGTAGTATATAATGCAGTGTGTATTCACATAACTTTATCAACTTTAACGTTTAATGGTCGTTCCTGAAGATTTAAATGACTTATGTAGTGACCGTTTCATTTTTTCAGTTAATAGGTACTGAAGTGCAGAAGTGCTTTCAAGACAGAGGCAAAAGCAGCAATTCATCCATAGCTTCCCTACCATTTACCGTCGAGACAGACAGTATATAAAACAGTGTTTAATCATTTTATACTCATAAATGAAGCAGCCAAATATGAACTAGATGTTGTTTGCAAAAACAGGCACAAACAGAAACTTAACACGCACTGACGAATTCCTCTTTACAGACCCAGAAGGCCTTATACAAGTCTGGCAAGATGCTAACGATAAAGAATAAATAAGATTGTCCATAATGGAAAAATATGTCTACTAATATGTAGGTCCTAAGGTGATCAAATATTCCCTTTACCACTACAATAAGACAACAGATGAGTCACATCCCTTGTCCATCACATTGTAATGCAGTGTTTGTCAAACATAAATTTCTTGATCAATTGAGGCACAAAAGTACATCCATTTGATGAAGTATAACTTGTCATCAACTATTATCTGTATCAGCATACAAATTGATGTAAACCATGTTATTGGTGAGATTGCTTGATCACAATCTAGACCATGTAGCCGTATAAATTCTTATGCAAACTTCCTTGCCTTAAATTGCACTGTACTTCTCTGGGTTTCTTACCTTGTTTCATGGTCTATATTAACCATACTTAAATGGTTTACATATAACTGTATGCACTTCTTGTGATGGTTTTGTTGCACAAGTCTTGTGACTTTCGCAGTCATGTCCATGTGAAAATGTCACTGTGTTTTTGTGAATGCAAAACTTGTTTTAGTGACACTCCAATCTATGTAAATTTGTTGAATGAAACAAACTACTGTAGAATAAGTTGTGAAATTTTTTAAAATGCAAAATTTACACACCCACTTGCAAATCAAAGGCGTGTGGGTTGTTAGCAAAATTACATTCACGTTCAGGAATGTTCACTCTTGTAGCTATGCAGGGATTGACACAGATGCTTGAAAATAACCCCAAATTATTCCAAAGCTCAACAGTTACAGCAGAACAAACCCTTGTCAGCACTGATAAGCTGTATGTCCATCTGGAAGAGCTCTGCTCAGACGTACAATTTATGCATCTGGTTAAAAATAATGTCTACCAGGTGTGAAAGATCTCAGCAAAGGGGGCACTGCCAAGAGAAAGTAAATAGCACTAAATAACCTCAAAGAGTTTATGGTGATATTATATTATGTCACACTATGCTTCTATTCTGATTTAGTATAAATTCTTTCTTATTTAATTTAATATTCTATTTGTGGGAAATCAGAAAGTTTGGAAATAAATGAACCGTAAATAATGACAATAAAATGTCAAAGTGAAAGTAAAACTGGGCAGGGTACATTCCTAGCAAGACAGTAGATGAACTAAATGTGCAATTACATGGATACCAAGGGTACAACTTAGAAGAAAGGGAAGACCACGAAATTTGAAACAGACTCCTGGTTTATGAAGTAACGTAGACAGGAAGAACAGAAGATAAACCCTAATAGATAAAGCTATGGAGGTCACATGCCTGCAGTGGCAAGTACACCTATGGTTGCTACTGGTGCTTCTGGAAGGCTGTTCTATCAAATAATATTTTGTAAATACTACATTTTCCTTGCTAGCACTAACAGCAAAACAGAAAATAAGCTTACTGGAAAATCTAGGGCAATATGTGTGTGCTAACAGTTATCATCATGTTCCTGTTCCTACATGGTCCTAAGTGTTCTCGTTAATTATGATAAAACTTAGTACATCAACACTGACAAGTAATCACACTTGTGCAGCTTTAATTTTAAGTCGATGGGACACTATTGCAAATTCAAAATGTGATATTGCCTTGGGAAATAAATGTTGCATTTGAAAACACTCATTTTATGTGTCCTGATTGTCCACATAGCCGGCAGCACAGCCTGGTGCACTAATTGCACTATTCATGTCCACTTTAAATGCAAGAAAGGTACACTTCTACTTGTGCTGCCTTTTCAAAGAGGTATTTTTATGTCAAGCTTAAAAGCTTTAAAAGCTTAAAATGACCCTTGTGTTGATCAATCCATGAATGATGGTGGAATTGTCTTCTTTAAGCACTGAGACAAACACTAAAAACTGATAACACATGACTTAATCTCATAGTCAACAAAAACTAACAACTAATGTTTACTTTCCTGCTAATTTTATCATGCTTTCTCTGCCTATGTTCACTGCTGGAAATTGCATTACTGCTTACATTGGAATGTTTTATCACTTAATCGTATATAGTTATAAAGGAAACATAAATATCATTTCAATTCAATCATATATGTGAACATTGATGTTTACGTTTAACACCCTTATTGTCCTCCTATGCATTGTCCATGCAGAATGTAACGATTTTCATACACTGACATCCAGATTGTCTCCATAATTCAATCTATTTTGTGCATATATCTTGAAAACATGTTGCTGATTTTCCATGCTAAAACTTTGAATGAAAATTATGTTATAGTGTCAAAAGCAAATTGCATATCCCTTCTTTAAGTGGGCTCACCTTCACTTTTTTCATGGTATGTGTGAATGCCTAGGTGATCCTCTCCTATTCAAAAGACAAACAGAAAACAGTTGTCAAGTATTTGTTACTGTTCCAAAGGAGAAAAGAAACTTTCATTAGCAGAATACCACTAAAACATTCCCAATCATTGCAAAAAACATGGATGCCAACTTACAGAGAACTTTAAACACGATTCATAGTATTACATTCTACTATGGAATCCAGAATATGACAAAACACCTCTTATGAGCTCTTGTGAGTATCTACCTCATTCAATCACACAAACAGATTTTGTATCATATTGTATGATGTTAATGTTTTGAATGCTAAATTAATCAAATGGATATCAAACAGCTGACAGAAGATAGGAGTAAAAAGGTTTCCAAGGTGCTGTTACCTTGTTGTGATAAGTTCTTCTTTAGAGACCAAAGGTGAAGGTTTCCATACAAGCTTAAGACTGATTCCATTATGTTTACCTGCTAAATCATCACCTTAAAGATGGCACGTTTCAAATTCTGACACCAATTATGAGTCTGTCATCTGAGTAAAAAAACATGGAAATCTAATTTGTTACTATCATAATTATCAAAACCACATTCCTTAGTATTGTGCTCAACAGGATAACTCACAAGTTCTTTGGTAGAAGCTTTTCAAGTAAATTAACAATCAAAAATGTGCACACAACATTTGTTTACTTTGTTTTTTCTGTAAGCATGGTATCTGCATAGGTTTAACATGTCAAGCATGACAACCTTTTATACAATCTTTTATTGAACATGCTAGGGTGTTTGCTTTAAGCGAGCCTCTCCACGTAAGGCCTCCACCAAACCTGAAATAAAGGAGCACTTTTCATTATAATCTTCACTCTTCCTGAGTCACCTAAACAGACACCTTCATTAAAAAATTAAGTATAAATCTCATGATCTGTCACTGGCATATAGAAAACTTTACAGACATGCATGCTTTAATTTGATATTGTAGGTTTACCACCTTTACTAGTTAATGATCACTACTTGACTGGCCACTGTTATAAACATCTCTGTTAAAATATACTACCACTACAGTCCTGTGTGGTGGCAGTATAGCTTGACAGGCCACTGTTATAAACATCTCCGTTAAATTATTGGGTAATGACTTTCCAGGCTGCTGTACCATATAAAAAGGTATACACTATTGGTCAGTGGATAATAAAACATAGCTTCTACTTCATTCAGACTCAAATCAATAACAGAAGAGGAGCACTGCAATTTGCCCCATAAAAAGGAGTACAAATGAATTACATGGGAATGATAAACTAAAACTTTAGCATTATATTACTCTAGTTGCACCAAATTTCTTTATAATCTCAGCATGAGTCATCTCTCTTAACCCATATCTACTTAGAAGCTGTCTTGGAAACCATGAACTTCAACCTGACCAAGGGTGTCAATATCAGAACTCTGCTGGATGGGAAGTTATTCAACCTAGCCAGACATAAGGCCGTCAGGAAAACTAGAGAAATTTGCATCAGAGAAGTGCTCCCTGCAGACAACTCAGCACTCATGCCTAAATAGCTTACAAAATATCCAAGAGATCACTAGTTGCCTTGCTGCAGCTGTTTGCCAGTTTCGACTTAACATCTCACAGACAGAAATTCTCTTTCAGCCTTCACCATGTCGTGTCTCCGCTATGATCTTCAGATTTAGATAGCACAGTAGAGAAGGCAACGTATCTTGGCTTCGACACTGCACCAACCGTTTTATTTTAAAATCAACAGACGGTGCATGAGTGAACAGTTACAAGGATTGCCACTAGGGGGCCAATATTACTGAATACACAACATCTCCTTTTTATCAACAAAAAATGTCTGTGGAATTAAGTAGCAAATTACAACTTCAAATAAGTAGCATAGAAACAAGTATGCAAAACCCAGCATAAAGCAAAATTATCTTACAAACACTTTTGAATGCAGTAAGACTACAGATTTCAAAATCTTACATTCTATTCCATTATCAAATTAACATGGAATACACAATTATAGGAAACACAACCTAATCCTAATACACATGTCTTAACAATACTTTGGGTTTGGTTTGATAACTCTGCCATATCTAGACACTTTAGCAGTAGCACCTGCATTGGACAGACTGGTATTCTGAGGACTAGCACTCTGAGGATTAGTACCTGCACTAGCTGGACCTGTGGTAGGCTTCCTAAGACTAGCTACATTTGTCTGACTAGACTGAGCTAACTCTGACTCTTGTCCAGTATCATCAAACTCAACATCTGACAAGTGAATCTTCCTCTGGAAAATGGTAGGACTCTCTTTGGTTTTAAGGAAATCTCTCTGGTTTCTCCTGTACACAGTACCAGTAGAAGATAAGAAGTTGTGACTACCGTATGGACCTGAATCAACAAATTTTGCTGGACTCTATGAGCCATTCTGATTTCTTATTCTAACAACATCTCCTGGCTGAACAGGTGGTAGTGGCTTAGCATGTCTATCATAGTATTGTTTGGACTTCTCTACTTTGTGTGAGATTCTCTGTGACATTGCTTGGATCTAAGGTACTAGGCACAAGTAAAGAACTTGCTGTAGGCAACTGCATTATAGTTCTGTGACCTAACAATCTCTGAGGTGGTGATCCTAAACCTTCCATAGGAGTGTTTTTGTGGTTTAGCAGTGCTAAGTAGATATCCTGTCCTGTCTCATTACACTTTGTTAACATGGATTTAGCTACTCCCACATACTTCTCAACTTAACCATTGCCTTGACTATGGTGAGGTGAGATTGTTTGATGTGTGAAACCATACTGAGCTGCAAATGAGCTGTAAGAATGGCTGTTGTACGGCGGACCATTATCTGATAAGACATTCTCTGGGATACCATGCTGCAAGAACCACTTACTAGTCTTCCCTATAACCATGCTAGCTGTACTTGTGGTAACCTTCTCCAGTTCAAACCAATCAGAGAGTAGTAATCTGCAAGAATGAGATACTTGGACCCATTCCAGTCAAACAGGTCAGTAGCCACAATCTGCCATGGAC
>JANTCA010038494.1:0-20075 GCA_024741275.1 Chironex yamaguchii
AATCTTATTTACTTTTCAATTATTTCATTTACCATATATTAACATTATTTTCCCCAGTATTACTCATCTTCTCGCTGTCAAACTCACTGACATCGAACTTGCATTTATGCACAAGGGACCATTCTTCTTCTAGTAACAGTCTTGCTTATTCTTTAAATGCCTTGAGGACAGACATGTCATTTCTTGTTTTCACTTGACTGTCATCATAAAAGTTACCCAGAACAAAACTGTTTGCAGTAGCACACTTTTCAAAAAGGACACAACACTAAAGAAAATGTTTCTTTGGGGTGGTGTCTTGCATTAAAGGACTTGCTTCCCCACGAAATGGTGCTCTTGCGAGCGGTGGGATGTTCCCGATGCCCTCCATTCTGAGCGGAAATCGTGCTGAGTCCTTGTCTACCTCCTTCATATCAACTTGAAGGAAGGCTTCTTCAATTACCTTAGTGAGGATATATGCACCATTCCTGCCTTATGGGTATGCCCAATAGAACAGGGTATTATAAAGGCACTTTATAAATGCAATTATTGATACTGTTTGTCAGACGATTAAGTTTTACACTTCCATCAAATACCGAGCAATCTTCTGTGCTAGTAGCATCTGCTCTCATGTTAGGTGTTAGGTTTATGTAGCATATCAAGATATCTGATCTTTCATGCTATAGCCTGGGTTTCCTTCGATTATTCCTTCCATTAACTGGGCTTTTGCTGTTATCTTATACTATTTTCCCAAATCTTCATTTTCAGTTGGGCATTTCTCACTGCTATGTAGTCTCCGACTTGAAGATCTATTTAGGTATACAAGTTTACTTCCTAGAAGCCAGGGCACTTTTGCTATGTACTTCCCATTGGTCTTTCTCCTTGCACTCTCGCTAAACATATTATACTTATCTAGTTTATCTTCTTCACTATCCTCAATTCCAAATGCCTATGACTGTCACTATTTGTTTTGTCTCATATCTTTCAATTTGTATACCTTATTGTGGAACTGCATCGTATGATAAAAAAGTTTCCGTATGATGTGAAAGTTTCGTCCAAAACCTAAAATTTAGCATGCCGAGAAAGTCGTATTTGCAGTCATGAGTAGTACAAAAGATGGCAATGGTACCTCACATTTATATTGTGTATGCACTGCGATAACTTCATATTCTCGTTTTCGCTTTCTCCTGTCACACAAATTAGTGCCCTGCTCACCTTACGTACAACAGAAGTACCCTCTTGGCCTACAGTAACTGCCTCGATGACTCCGTGCACTCATTATCTTATTAATAGTCTCTCCTGCAAAACAAACAGCCCTCTTGCTGCCTGTCCCTGACCCCTTAACTTGCTGTTTTCCTCTGTGCAAACCAATTTTTCTATCTCCTTTGACTTTTCACAAAGAGCTTTATTGCCTCCTTCCACACATTTTTTTCTCAACCACTTCCATGGGCTTTCTAACAAGTCAAATATGTTCCTTGATGATGTGGCCAAACTTCTACTCACTTTCCATTGATGATGCGTCCTACTTAAGCAGGGTTTCACCTTTGGTAACTTGTTCTAAGTTGACATTTCAGGTCTCTTCAACATAATTTTTTCTCTATTAGGGTCTTCCGGGCATCGGGTTTCTTACTTAACTTCTTAATAATTGAGAAATACTGAGATTGATTCCTCTAGCTAATAGCAAGTTCAAAATATCATATACATGGGTAAACCTTTGCTTTAGTTTACTAGTACCAATTTATCTCAGGTCCCTCCCGGTTAAAAGCTTGAAATGTGGTATTTGTAAAGTGGCGAGCCTTCATTTCATACCCTTGTAGAGACAAAGATTTTTAACAGCCTGATATCAAGTCATTCAACCTTGGCTCTTCATCTTTGTATTTGGCAAATAAAGTAGAACACATGCTACAGTTGTTTTGAGGTTTACCCAGTCTTAAAATTTCGTACTTCCAAAGTATCACAAGTAGAATGGTTGCACAAGATCTCATTTTCTTTTTCCTTTCAGCCACTGGTATCTTTCATAAAAACACTCTATGTAAGTCAAAGCTGCTCAAGCTATGCAAAAAAGGATGCTTCGTTTTGCAACATTTTGATCAATCTTTACTTTTCCTGTAGCTTTGCCTGTACCATGTTTGACTGAAAGACAGTACCACAACTTGAATGAATTGTGGTCTGGCAGTGCCTTGCCAATTCGTTACCCTGCAAAAAGCTTGTAAGATCAATAATAATCCAACAGTGTTGTCAATCGGTCTGTCTGTGCTCCTGTCAGCCTTGGATAGTATGGGCTTGGAAGCCTTGATGCTAATAGTTTGCAGCTCTGGCCGTGGACTCCAAAGCTTGTCGTAGTGCAACTTGTGCTCTTTTTGCTACCAATCATAGCACTGCTTTAGCATTCTTTGTTATCAAATCATAATCACGCACAGGCAAAAAAATATGCTTTATGATTTACTGCAGTGACAACATGGATCGGGTACTGTTTTTATTAGTGTCAGGTAACACAGAAACTGTACATTCTCCAAGGGTGTTTATTTTTCAAAAAAGTGGTTCCACCTTTAATGAAAATACTAATCTTCATCAAGTTGACCTTGTTGTTCAAGTGGTCGTTTAAACGTTTTTTACTCTTTGACGGCAGATTTAAGCATTCTCATATCTTCAAACAAGTCAAACTCAGATCCCTAGCTTTTGACGAATCCAAGGAGAGATTTCAAAAATTGGACTGTAGAATTGAAAGGTACTTCAGCATCTCGAAATTTGTGTCTCATAATTCAAGTAAAACAGTGAGATCTTCTACTTGTTTGTGTTACTTCATAGATCTTCCTGCTTCACGTCTGGTATCTTGTAGATGATCTTCACCAATTGTGAATTCTTTCATTGTTGAAGAATATTTATGACGCTTTTTATTTACAGCTTTTAGAACATCACGGCGGGCAGACCATCTTGTGTCCGACAAGGTTTTGTTTATAGTTGAGCCTTTCAGGTGTTTCTGATGTACCTGTCAGCGATAGGTTGATGCAGCAAGCCAGGAATAAAGGCTTTGAAGAAGATGAAAAATCCGGCTACAGGAGGACAACGTTCTGCCTCATTTTTCCAGATCAAATGGAAAGAATGCCTCGACATCATTATACTGAAACGCATTACTGACTTTATTACAAGAAGGATAATTAAACAGTCGCAATAGTTTGGAATGAGTAGGTACAATGTCTAATTGCACAGCACTCCCTGCACTGCCAACGGTCAGTCTCTCCTGGTCCCCTTCCCAGTCTCGGTCTGTCTACGAACAAACCTTTTCATTTTTAAGGTACAAATACAACTCAGGATAAAAATACTAAGAAAAATTTTGTGTGAAAAACCCCAATAAAGTAATCAGAAGTCCCTTATATATAAATCAATGTACAATAATAATGATTTCAAGTGAGGAAGTTATTTACTATGTGAAAGTAGACATTCACTATGTGGAAACGCCACTCTACATGAATCTACTCTTGGTCATGGAATAATAAAAAAAACCCTTGGTGGGCTGTACAGAATGTATTATTAAAATTTGTCTTTAAGCAGTCAATGTCTGAATTTTCCTTTTATTTTAACCAATTACATCCCTGCTGTATAACTTTAACTAGCATTTTAAAGCTATTAAAATGAGCCCAAACAAATTAAAAATTGCTGTCTCTGGTCCTCCTTAATTTCGAAGTTTTGAGTCAGTAGTTCTGGCTCTAGTTCGTGGAAGAGATCACTGCACAGTTGCACGTGTTGCCAGCTGACAATGATTTTAAAACTGTACGGCTTAGCCTTCTACGTTTTAGTTTTCGCATGGAATTTGCAGCAATCTAACGGTGTTTCAAATTGCTAGTTTAGTGGTAACTTGACTTAGCTGTACGAAGAGTTGTTCGAAGTGCAAGTGACGCGATCTTGGCAAATATTCTTGTTTTGTTAATAGAAATAAGATTACAATGTATTGAACCATCTTGGCTCATATTATCACTCTGAAAATTTCATAGAGAAAGAAAACAGACAGTTGAAGAGTCCTCCGGGAGAATTCACTGCATTCAGTTTTCATTCTTTATGCTCTCCTGAGTGACATTGCACAGACAACTGGTTTCTACTTCCAATCATATCGTCTTGCTCTCTCACGAGTCTCAGTTCTATGAATTTGGAAGAGACGAGCTATAAAACCTCATCAACGACAACCACTGAGGGCAGTGTTACTAAGGATAACAGTTGATCTTCACTGACTGCTCTTTCAAAGCCAATGCAATCAATACAGAAATCGCAAATCCAAAATCTGCTGTTAAAAATCCCAACTAAGTCTCGCCTGAACAAATGTAAATTGGGAAGGGAACTACAACAAAACTAAAAGATTTCCAAGCAGGAAAGTAGCCTAAAGATGTTCCTTAAGACCTTGCTACAGTGCACTTTATGACAGCAGCAAGGAAGGTATGGAATAGAGTATAAGGATGTGCATGAAAGTGTATCGTTTATGCGTACTTACCTGACTTAACGGAGACACGTTTTTATGACTGAATGTAGTAGAGACATTTGATATTAGTCGTAATAATGTGCCATAATTCTTATTTTACTTTTGTTTTCACAGTTTTCAATCTCAGATAAACGTTGATTTAATCGCGAAATGGCCTTTAACACTCCAGAACTTGAGCATGGATATAAAATCTACTATCAATCATTCAATCATTTCTACAACCTTGTAATTTAATTGAAAAAGATGAAAAGCTATGATGCTGCACTTGACAAGTATGTAGCTTTTCGTTTAAAGTTCATTTCAATTTTATATACCGTATTCGATCTATTTAACGCCCGGGGAGTTAATTTAACTTTTCACTTTTCAGGGTGGGCGTTAATTAGAAAGGGGCGTTAATTAGGAAGTGGGCGTTAATTAGGAAGTGGGCGTTAATTCAAAACTCCCGAAAGCAAATTTGTGTACCTTATCCTCTGAATTTCTTCCAGGAATCTCAGAAAAATTATACAACGGAGAAAATAGAACAACCTCAAAACAATCAAAGAACAATTTATCAAATATTTTTATAATAAAACAAACTCTAATTAACGCCCCTTTGGTGCGTATGGGGAGTTAAATAGGGGGCGATAATTTAATTTTTTAGTTTGAGGGGGGGGGGGGCGTTAAAAAGGAAGAGAGCGTTAAAAAGATCAAATACGGTACTTGAGTATTATGCTTACTACACAGCTGACTATTACGTACAGAGGGCAAAAACACATCAAACGGGCATTTTCGATGTTTAAAAGGAATTACTCATGACGACGACACTTGGTCCTATGTTTCACCCTTGTGCCATCAATCAGTATAGGTTTTCTGTGTGACGTCACGTCTAACGGGGAAAATCGAAAACAAATCCTTGGAAAGCCTTAAGTTAAAACGTTAATAACTCAAGACAGGGATGAGATAATCAAAACAATTTTCTTGGTTATAAAAGGTGACAAAATTGTCTTTCGAAATAGAATAAAAAATTCGCAAAAATTGGTGTCACATGCACATGCTTTTGTATCTTTGTATACACCACATCGATAATTTGGGGTTGGAATTCCAATGCTAAACAGAATTAGGAATTTGATCAACAACAAACGACTCTAATATAGTAAAATAGACTTCTGTTGTGTCAGAAAGACAAGAAAAATTATTACCGAAAAAATGTTTCAAGTAAAATTGTTGAAAACCAGGAATCCATTGGATGCTATGCAAATAATTCATTCAATCATTTAATTGATCTAATTGATCGTTCAATGAACCAATCGCACCTCGGAGCCCTATTGCTTCATAGCTTATTTATAAATCACACTTTATACTACATACGCAGAAAGAACTGATCAACGAAGAGGTTACGAAAATACAATTATCGGCTCCTACACCAATTTCACAAAGTAGTACGTTCAAAAATGCTTTGAATATCACATTCCGTATGCAAATATTATTCGTGAGTCTCTCAAAAGTAAAAATAAATACCTCAAACGCTTGCAAAATGGGCCTTGCTCAATATGTAATAACGCACGTCTTAAAGATACATTGTCAATAAAGAGGCTAAATTTCAAAATATTTTTTCATTTGACCGTCCCGTGGTCGTCGATAAAATTTTGAATAAACTTAACCCTGGGGCTGGGAGATAGATTTCAGTTTGAAAACTACGGAACAAGAATCTGTAATGATCGCCAGATGTATGCTAAAAAGAAATCATTACATTGCCAAAACAGTTGGAATAATATCTTAGCTGATTCAAAATAAACAGACACTCGAAGACTGTAAAACACAATTGAAATGAGTAAGACGTGATTAAAAATTGTTTTGTAGTTGCCAAATCATAGATCGCAGGTATTACGTTCTGGCAGTGTAGATATGGCATTGTACGGTATCGGCATTGACGTCATAACAATAAAAACCAGTTACATGGACACCTCACCACTCCACATCCTTGTCTACATTTATCTTGTAGAGTTTATTCAATACAATTAAGGGCAGAGATAAAAATATGGCTGTCAATGACAAAATCAATTAATGACCTAGATACAAAGTTAAGCATCGGTGGCCGCGTGATAGCACTGATGTTGTACGGGAAACAGTTTTAAGTGACAGGCGAGGCAATACCGTGCACACAGACATATGTGCCGGTAATGAGAAGCAGTTCTGTCTTTCCACTGTTTCCCGCCGACAGGATGGGGAAAACTTTCCCATGCGAGAATCAGATACATCATATCAATTCATGCTACCGCGATAACGAACAGGCGTATAGACGAAACGGCCCTAAAGTACAGATACGCCGTTGTATGTCCTGTTGGATCTCTAATCGGACACTGCTTCCTATATTGTCGTATATCCTTTCTTGTTTGTGATTGGCTAGTTTCGATCCATGTTTCTGATAAAAAGGTAGCCATATATCTGTACTTTTCTTTCTGACGATTCATACTCTGAGGAGTGTCAGACAAACAAAGCCTCGAAGTATGTCGATAAGTTCCAAGTTTTGTAGCATAAAAAGATTGTTTACATATTTAACAGTTGCTCATAAAAATAATCAGTTACGTGCGCTACGTCAAGTGTGCTATAGCAACATGATGAAAGAATTGACAGTAGATGCATTGATGGATTTATGCATAGAAGGCTCGATAGGGAGGATGAAAGACTGGCCAATAAACGACTAGTGGAAGGACAGAGTGACCACCAGACATGCTGGGTGATAAACGAACGATGGGCGGGCAGATGGAAAGGTGAAGTGATGAACGTATGAGTCTACTCTTTCAAACAATGCAATAGCTCACAGTGTGAGCGAAACTTAGCTTCTTTCTTTGACAGAAACATGTGAGAGAGACAGAACAAATTATTGGTTTTAACTTCATTCATCAACACAGGATCCATAAAATGATTAACAGAACTACAATCAAGCTAACATCTACAATTAAATATCTCTGACTGGCCACTGCGGAGCCAAATTCCGGACTAAGACTTTTCCTCTGCTGTCAATTAGAGTCTCAAAGATTCCGTGGATGATTCCATACGCTTTAACCTGGGTTTTCGTTAAGCGTCATCATGTAACTAGATTATCGTGAATATAAATTTATACATCATTTGTGCACTTTGATATAATAAAATTTTTCTCACTCATATGGATTTGCAAACAGTGAGTACATGGACTCAACAATCGATGGTAACCAATTTCAAGAGAGCTAACCTGCTACAGCTTCTGCTAAGACGTCTACACTAATATCCATGTTTTATCGTAAGTGCGTCCAGCAAGGTCTCAACGCAATAGAGAACAATGTAGTTTTCTCAGTGACTTTTCACTCAGGAGAAGCTTTTGACAGTAGAAGGAGACACGGCTACCATAAAATCCTTTGCTACGTTGCAATTCGTGGACAATACGCCCTAAATAAAAGAAGTTCTGTACCAGGATTCTTGGTAACATTAATTTCAGCAGATGACCCGATAAAAAAAACTGAACCCACTTGTAAAGGGTAGGACGATCTTTTGAGAGAGTCTGGATCCAACACTTGCGCATTGCCCTCTCCTTCAATGGTCAAAAGTATGCTAGGCCCAAGCATACTCTTGATTTTGTATTCTCGACAATCGTTTGTTAGCTGCATGATGGGAAAAACAAAACATAAAACAAATTAGGAAGTAGTCTTCAATTATCATGCTAAATCACTCATCGGAGGCAATGATATCTAGCATTTCAATCTCTGCCAGAGCATCTTTCATGGTTGGACTACAATCAAGGGTAGAACAAATCGTTACCCCTAAGATGATGTCAAATCAACAGAGGAAAGGAATAACAATCCAACAAACCTGCAACTGTAGGTTTCCTTCCTTGTACATTAGGAAAAAATCCGAGATAACAAAGTCATTAAGTTTACTTAATCATTGTTCTAAACATTGCTGAAAAGGAGCACCACGATGGCAAGTGGAAAAGTGGGGTAGAAGATTTGATAGTTTCTGCGAAGTAAAAACAGCGTTTGTGGCAAAATGAGTTTTGTCCCTATCGCATAATATTTGACGAGTGAAAAAGACGTAATAGATATTTTGTGGCATTTCAGTTTGAAATACAAGGCGCGTATCTCTTTGTACAAAAGATCTCAAATATATTGCAAAGGTGTAAAAAACAGTACATAGATCAAGTGACAAGAACTCTCCTCTTTCAACATAGTTGACACAGCTGTTGAGTCATTCCAAATCGAGTTCCATATTAAACTAAATTTTCCTTGAAAGGTGTACACTAAATTCGTTCATAAATTCGTAAGTACAGTTCGCAACACAAAGCCCGTGAAAACGGACTGACATCAACGGGTTACAAATAAGAGATCTTAAACTGCAGTGAAAAACGAGACATCACCTAACAGATATTACACAAACAGAGCTAAATAGAAGCGATCCATTATATCGTTGCAAAGTCACGTAGTCGGTCTCCTTTAGACTTAAGGCTTGTCTCGAATTCAAAGTTAACCCATTGACGCTGCGCGCTATGAGAGGCACCGACAAGTGACGCCGGATATAAAACACTGGGCACAAAAGCAATGAAATTATACTCAAGAACTCACCTGAACTTTACTAACTGCAAATTCATCTAAGGGTGGCGCATAATTCAACAAAAAGGGATCATCAGGATCTGTTGTAGGGCTAAACTTGGCTTCATTACATGTCCTTGGTGTGTAATCTAGCATGTCACACAGAGTGGCGACATCCTTGTATTTCGGGGTTAATCCAGCACGAACTACGTTGTCACTGCACGCCATACATTCAATACAGTCTACAAAAAAACAAGTAAAAAAATGAAGAAGAGTAATGTCAAACATAAACATGACATAGGACGTTTTCTTGATTGGTCACGCTAGACATGACATGTACCGATGGTAAACCCGGGTACGTGAATGGCGAAATAAAACGATTAAGCTTATTTATATCAGTGTTAAACGGCTCAGAGCATTGGTGAGCAATGATTTCACTATTTAATAAACACACTGTTATCAACATACATTGCAGTCTGTGTTCTAAGGTACGGGATTTACCATGTACCATATTATCTACGATATGTACCTGACGTATAGGCGGAATCACGGGGAGGACAGGGTGGGACGAATCCTCCCAAATATTAACCAGGTCCGATTTCTTAACTCATCCAAATCGGAGGACAAATGTTGGCCGGGTTACGGCCTTAGATTCTTTTTATACTTTCTAGTTACATACTAGCCCCAAGGCAGTACAATGCTGTGTAACTGATCACTCAAACATTACTACTGTTCTTAACACTATGGTACCCTGTCTCTATCTACCAGTATCTACCTGCGACGCATAACTACGAGCAGAAACATCCCTCGCCTTCTGCCTTCTCTTGAAACTTGTTGAAACTTTAACTAGTATTTGTAGGATGTCCACAATAGGTTCAAGGTAATATTGCTGTAATTTCTACACGACAACAGGTCCATGTAGCAGTTTGGGCATCAAAATTGCCAGAAAAAAATCAAAAATTGTTCCAACATAACACAGAACTCTGGACTTAAAAATAAACCAGTTACGAAGTGATGTACACAATTGCGTAAATACATTTGTCTGGCCTGTTAAACGTCTTCAAAGAAACAGGGAACCGTAGTCAAGGGCCATCAAAGTCATTAATAGGGCATTAAGATTTGAATAAAGGGCCTTATGTATTATAAAATTTGTTGTCAATAGTTATCAACACACAACTTGAACTGATAAAGAATTTATCCCAACTGCCTTCTCCACTGGTACCACATTTTCCTGACTGTCCTGAAACTCTAACTAAGTAACCTATCAAAGTGAGTAATGATATTTCTTTAAAGCACTACGACCTGCCAATTTAATACGTCTCCCGCAAAAACACTTATTTCACCGTTACGACTGCTCAAATTGTACAGCCAGAAGTCCAGGTAAAGGTCCAGATTAATTGCACTTACAATATAATAATATTAACAACAATAATAATAATAAATAATAGTAACAATAATAGTAAGTAATAACAAGTAATTTATTTACAGTTTGTGTAATTAGTTGATTTAAAAAAACTAACAAATCCCAACTATCTACACTAAAGTAAAAGTACACCTTGAACTATAAATATAAACATGAAACTACACATATATGATCTGCAGATGTTGCAACTGCAAATATCTCCCTTCCAGTTCTTAATCATATTTTTGATTATTTTTATGCTGAGCAGTTCTTGTCGTGTCAAATAATGTATTCCACAAAACGCTTCCTCTAAATGACAAAAAATCGTTCTCACAAAATAACTTATTGGTTTTAGGGAACTGCATGAGGTTCTTCGGCCCGTAGGTCATAATGAATATCCTTTGACTTGACTTAGCGGTGATAAGCACTTAATGGTCAGTTTTAGCTGCCTGGTCCCAAAGGGAACAACGCTACAGCTAAACTTAAGAAGTCAAGAAGAAATTAGGGCCTTAAAGGCCTCATTATAGAACAGACTGGTAATCAGCTGAAGGTTACAAAAGCGACTAAGCGATAACACTATCAGAGTCCACTGATTCCTTTAAAAGACCATTATTCATAGCCCTTATTAAGGTCAAGCCAAATAAAGCCAAATAAGCCACGGAAAATCAAAGGATAAGCTTGGGCTAGGGTAAAGTAAAAGCGAGGCCGGTCACAATTTCGATAACGTTGAAGGGAAATGACACTTATTCCATCTAGAAGTCTACAGGGTGGTTTCGTGTTGAGAACACAAGTAAAGATATGACACACTAAGTAAGCCGCTAACCCCAATTGAGCTGTCTTGTACTACTGCAAAAGCAACAGTGGATGGACCCACGAAAATCATGTCAAATAAGTAAATCCAATATTAATGACATATACAAATGAAATGTGAAGCAACTGCAGACACATGGGACACCTACCTCCTCTCAAATAGGCATGAGGGTAATTTGGTCCTAAAAATATCGCTTCTCCAGGTTCCAAGTTTATATAATTGAGAAAATAGATAACAAAACAGCCGACATCTCCTGGGAATTGTTCGTACAATCTCATGAATAATCTGCCTAGATAAGGAGTCGTAACTTCCCTATTAGTATGACTTTCTTTCAATCTTTCAACAAGTCGTGATGACTGCTCGATGACTGTATCTTGGTTGCATTTCATGACACAAGAAAAACATTCCTTTAAAGCCTCTTTCACTGCTTCTTTCTTCCTACTCTCACCTTAAATAAAAAAAAATTGAAGGTTTCACATCAAACGCAGCCGACGAAACAAAGACAAGTTGCACAATCAAAATCACAGTAGCATTTTTTGCCACTCTTAACACATTAACATATTAAATTTAAGAATGAGCCTATTGTTAAGGAAGGGAAATTGTAAGAAAAATTGCAAAGCAACATCTTTACGTCGGTCTACATTCACGAAAGCAAATGTTTTGTAGATGAAAACGGTCTATTGACTAAAAGGGTTTCGAACAACGCTTTCCACGGCTAATTTTGATGCATACAATCCGCACTGTGAATCCACTATTTGCTGTTTTAGCCGGACATTCTGATTATGAAAAGGCAAATGTCACACAAAAACAACTGTAACACACGTCTTCCCTTTGCTACCACTTGTGAACGTGAAGAACATATAATCAATTACTGACGAATTTCCATCTGAAGAAAACATCGAGGAACGCTGCCAGCTTACTACAACACGCCAATTGTGAAATAAATCACCTAATAAATTACTCTTGGGTCCCGAATAAACGCCTCCCCCCGCTTATTGATTTTTTGAAAAAACTAATCACCCAGGACATCCTTATTCAAGACCCTGCGTTTACTATTTTTGCGTCTGAAATAATCCGATCGAATATTAAGCAACGTGAGAAATCTTAAATGTAAAGCAAAGTGCATACAACAAAGCTTGCCGTAGCTTAAGAACGGGGATCGAGAGCAAAAAGCGAGAGTAACAACTTATTGAGAAATTTATTATATTGTCCTGTTGAAAATATGTTCTCTTCCGTTTTAAAAGAGTTCCACGAAAGCCATCTCTTCCAATTTAAAGGAAAAGCTATCCACTCATCCTGTTTCTAATCATTAGAGGAAATCCCCCCCCCCACACACACACATAAACACCGTTTACTGTAATCCCCGGATATTTGGTTTTCAGGAAATTTTTCAACCCCCTTACTATTCCAACCCCCTCGTCTATTTGGGACTTAAGAGTACTGTTTGGTGTTTGATGAATGTCAGACATAAATGAAATGTAATATAGCGTTACGTAAGTCTCATCTGCGGTCAGAAAGCCTGGGTTTGTAGCTCAGGTGGTCATTAATATAACTTTACTTCCGTATATAGCTTCTAACAAGGAAATAACGAATGCAAATGTTTAATTTCACTGTTTCTGTCACAGTGCACACGTTGACTTGGCTGAGAGTTCGTATGCCACAACCATAAAATCGAAAATGACTTGATTCTTGTCAGATAAACAAAACTGTTATTTTGGCCTGGCCTAGTTAACACTAAAATTACCACCAGACAGTTGCAATCTCATTAAAACGTGGTATACACCTCGACCAACACAATTGTGATAAAGAGAACAATCTGCTTAAACTTTCAACTTTTAAGCTCAAACAAAATAAACCACTCCAGTACCTAATCTAAAACAAATCTCATACTTCAATCACATTTGATATCTAATAACAGTAACATACTTGAACAGTGCTCGGCATTTATCAATTTGTCCACAGCTGGCTGACCAACAACGGCAAGAAATTCTGGAACCTCATGCAGGTAATTCAAAATTTCACTGACTGGTCGAAAACCGCAAAGTGCCTCAAAGTTTGTCAATGCTGCAAAACAAGTAATAACAAGCCGATAAGAAACAATCATAAAAATCCTGTTTACAGGCATTAAAGTGACAGCGTATGGAAACATAAGGATACCAAACCACAGACAAGGAACGTAACACTTATCAACACCTTGATGAACTAGGAGAGGAGAGGGGGGGGGGGGGCGAAAACGTTCAGTCCCAATTTTGAGAGAAAATTAGGTTTCCGATTTTTGTATCCCCCGTTCCACGTGGTAGATCTTATTTCTCTGCCAGTAAATTCTCCCACAAAGCTGTTACTCTTATTTTTAGTGGTTGCGTTTACATGTCAGATAGGGTCCCCCTACCAACTAGGTAGGGTGACCCCTAGGATACCCAGCTTTTTGTTTACTCAAGCCAAGGGCCACCGAGAGCTAGGACAGGCCCCGGGGCAGCTAATAGAAACGCCCCCCTTTTAAACTTTTGTAATTTTAATTCAAGATATTGGGCCTAAGCGGATATAATTCAACTGTGCTAAAGCTAAAGAAAGCAAACAGTAGGTAATTGCAACATAACTTTAAGTCTTCACTTTGATATCATTACAAAATATAACAGAATAAAACAGCTTCAATTTCTTACGGGCCCCCGAAATGGACCGGGCTCCGGGTCAGTTGACCCGGCTACCCCCTCTCGGCGGCACTGCTTAAGCCATGTAAAATCTCAAGGTAGGGTGACCCTAGGAGGAGGGCTATCTCGACTTTATGTCAATGACGTATTTCGTATTTCGCGCACCAAATTTTAGATCACAAAAAAAAATATCTTCTCATGCCTATCGACCTGGAGAACATTTTAGAAGACATCGGTTAGAAACTATTGCAAACCAAAGTGATAGGAATAGCGTAGAAAATTGCTACGTTTCTACGGACATTTTGTTGTTTACAAATCTTTTGTGTTAAGTCAGAAAGAGGCTGCAAAAAATCCCGTGAAAACCACGACGGAGCCATGGCCCTACCCCTACCCCTAGGGTGACCCTGGCCTGTTGAGGTCGCATGTAAAAGACGGGCTATGTTTTGGCCCTTCTGGTAGGGTGACCCTACCTTTACGTAAACAGGGCCCAAGTGAAGGCGTCCACTGTATAGAGGTAACCGCTATTTTACATGTGCTATTTTGCCATGCCATTCCCGTAATAATATGATAATAATTTTTTGCTAAACGCAATTAGCCGGGACATATCAAAGACACAACATATTTCATCACATTTGCATGAATCTTGAAGACATAACGAGCATCTGGAATCCAAATATTGGTTAAAGGAAGGTATAAGTGCTTGTTTTAAAATGTGTCCGGCATATATAGAACTGTAGAGGACAGTAGTGAAGAAACTTTCATGCTTTCAATAAGGGATGTGTGCCACATAGACGTTGACTGTGGTTCAAAAATCTGACGTCAATTTAATTTGAATAGATATTTCCGTAACGGAATCTAGAATTGAGATCTTTGCCCCCTTTTGACCACCTTAAGGAGTCGGTCTGTTGAAAATTGCAGAAATCAAGAGACACCAATTTTGGCGTTCTTATATTTGGAAACTCGGAAAAGAAGTAACAATTGCTTTCAATAATTATGAAGCTTTATGAAACCCTGATGCAAGCGATGAGGAGCACCCTAAAACATATGATGAAATGGCAACATTAAAGCAAAGTTTAAGGAGGTTATAGGTACAACGCATATTAGCTATCCAAGGATTAAGGGGCCAAGATGAAGCACTTTAGGCTAATCACGACTTACGATACAGCCAGTCAAATAAGACCTTAAATACGTAATCCTAGTCACACTTAAACCAAAAGATTAGCCGAGAGCGAAAAGATTTGAGAAGACATTAACAAACATGCTAATGCCACACTAATTAACGGAACACAGTTTTGTCTGACTGTTTGTGCTTTCGCTAGAGTAGGGTAGACGCCATGTTTTGAAGTTTCTAGTTTATCTGAAATTTATCTACAAAGTGATGACCGGTAAAACATTTTAGTTTACAACTCCAAATGTTTTCTAAAAGCACAAACACGAGACAAGGAAGAGATGAGGTAGAGACATTATCTCTACCGTGAAATGGCAAAGTGCGACCGAGTGGATGATGATACAAAAGAAAATAAAGAGCTCAAGGCAAAGGCTTTCTTTCGTGGATATGTTAAGTCTATGAATGTTTTCTCTTAAATTTATCACAATATTCGTTTGACGATGTAATGAAATGTAATAAGCTTCTATCCACACTACCACTATCGTGTTACATTAAAAAGACGCCGGGGGAGTTTCTTCTAATTTGCAGAGTTTACGGGGCTTCTATTCGAAGGTGTTCAAAGAAGGGTTTCTTTACTGAATAAGTTAATTTAAAAAGAATAGGGTCTAAACATTTTATAGGATAGGCAATGTCGAAGTAAATACTGAATAAAGTAAAAACGAGGTATTTATAAAAATTAAAAATACATACATTCGTAAATAGACAACAAAGCAGAAAGGGCACCTTATGAAGCCTAGAATCACTCTGAGAGCACAAACCTCCGCCAAGCCAGCATTATCATTCAAACAACAGGGAGCTTTTCCCACCATGATTTCCTTGCTAGTCACTTTCGTAAGGATATCATTATCAAATATGATAACTGGGTTATCTCTCATTTAGATCATCCCAAAAAATTAACCCTGTACCCCTTATCATTGGTCGGACACCTGAAAATTTCGTCGACATCCATTCAAACCGTTTTTGAGTTATGCTAAACCAAGTCGAAAACATAACCTTTTGGCGGAGGTAATAATTTCGATGTCTTCCGGTGACAATCGTTATTGAACGAAAAGGAAGGTATCAGTAATATCCTGTGGAGAAATTCATACAAACCACATGTCATTTGTTTTAAATAAAGCCCCTCTGTATTTGAGATAGCATTTTTTCAACCTTCCCTACTTCACTGGGACGTCAACTACACCGGGAGTTAAAGTTCAGACCAAAATGAAACTATCACAATCGACGCGAAAAGAGCACGGAGAATTAGTTAAAATGTAACTTCGCTTTTTTGACACAGAGACTAAGGGGAACAGCTCGAGCGTAAAAGGGTCAAATATGCACTAAGTTGCACTATTTACTTTCCTTTTGGGGGCAAATGCCATTTTAAAAACAGTAAAAATGAGGGGACCAGCAATATAATGCCGACAAGGCAGGGATGGAAAGTCGTTTAAGAGATAAATAGCATAAAGTACATAACGTGAAAAGTGTTTAAGCCCATAATAATAATCAGGAAATTGTGCATTAGCCTGCCAACTTCATTGCACTGATAAAATCATTTGGCGTATTGTGTACGAACAAGGCCGCCTCGTAAATGTGTTTGTCGACTACGGAAAAACCACTGACTTTCTACAAAGTGCCATCAGAAAAAAAAGTTGAGTATGGCAACGTGCTCGATCCATACATAGGCCAGGGAGTAAAACATGTACAAAGGAATAGAGATAAATTAAATAGAACAGAACAAAGCAAGGGAAAGATAAAAGAAGAAAGACAAGGAGAAGAAAAGTGAAAAACAGATTTCTAACTCGAATCGCACACATTCTCAGTCTGGAAACTCGCTGCATTGAAGAACGAAAAAGATGGGTCCTTCCCTCGAAAACTGGAATTGAAATAAATAAGGTAACCCTTGCTGAGGTTGTCATTTTTCTATTTCTCAGCTGTTGTTAAGATCTAATTTCACGCGGTTAAATCTAAAAGCACACTACTTAAGCTGGATATCTTACTGAAGATTGACGATTCCGGCCCAAGATAAGGCTTCCGAAAAGACAAATGACCAACAAAACCAGCAGGCTATTTCGTACAATTGATTTGACATCAACATTAAATTTGCTATTTGCACCACCTCCCGAATGCGAGTCGGACTGGAAGCATCAATAATAAATTTAACAAGCTGTCGATTGGTTGCTTTGAAAAAGTATTTAGGATTATACTTACTATCAACGTCACTGAGAAAGATTTGTATCAGCTAGAAACTGACGTCACACACTCAAAAAACACATCATCACAGAGCTACTACAAAAGTGCAGATAACCATTACGCTGAAAATTACTTTGAAGAAAAGAAACTTTTAAACTTTCAAATGTTTGCATGCATGAACGCTGTAACGGTCAACGATGAAAGTATTTATATTAAACCAACTTATGAGGTTTTAAGAGTCAGCCCCTGTTGGTACACTGCCAACAGCTTAAAATCTCTCTGACGTTATGGAGTGACAGTGATCCCAAACAGCAATTGTTTACTGTACATGTGAAGGATCAAGGTTTAAAACTGAAACAGTTGTACACACGTAGGACAAAAACAGAGATTTGACGTACAGACACAAGATTAATAACAGATATCCTAGAAAGCACTTGTAGGAAAGCAAATACACGGGGTCATGGAGAATCCAGTTCCGTCTATAGATTGAGCAACAGATTGATCTCTCAGATCAGAAATATACAATAAGTTGTCAGAAATGTTGAAATTTAAAAATGAATAATTTGAATGACCAACATTTATTGAACGGGGTTCTTTGCTTTGTGGTATGACTTCATTAGACCTAATGCAATAGCAAGCTAGACCACAAATCCTGGCCGGATCACGAATAGGAGTGGATGTATCCAATGAACTGGAACAGAAAGGAGGAGGAAAAGAAAGGAGGCAAAAGAAGGGAAGAAAGAAATAAAAACGAAAAGACGAGAATAGTAAAATTAACAAAAAAAATGAAAAGCAAAGATAGGAAAAAACGAGGAAAGGGGGCAGAAGAGGACAAGGGAGAAAAAAAAAGGAAATAAGAGTAAGAAATAAAGTAAGAAAAGAAAAACAAAAGGAATCGAATGAAAAGGAAATGAGACGGCAACGCAAAATGTTTAATTTCTTCAATTTAAGTCGGGTGCCAACCAGTATTAAGTTTCTGAATGTTACGTGAACGTCTCATAATCGAGTTTCGCTCCAGTTTTTAAACCGACCCACGCTTCATTTTGAGAACTTTTGAAAAAGTGTCCAAAAGGTTATTTTAGTCTGAGTTATTAAATTTACTGACGAAATAAAACGTGTCACTCCTGACAATCAAAAGCGCCAAGATATCTGTGCACGGATAACATGTATCATGAACCCTTAACTCTACAAGAAGTTTCGTCAAGGAGGAAAAGAGGTCACGATTTACAAACAATTCTGCAGGAATCATAAAGACCAATTTCCTAAAAGTACTGGGAACAAGCAAGTGCCAATATTACTTTTTTTAAGTCATGTCGTTGAAGTGCATCATTACCAATAAAAATACCCGAGCTTTAATTCATGACACTGCATATTGCAAAAATGGTGTAACGTGTGTAAGAACCCTGCATTTATAATGGCTTACCTATTGCCATTTCTGGTTTGTGATTTGGATCTGGATAGAGATCAGGCCGTTTTGAGTGGAGTATAGCTGCATGTTCTTTCGTTGGATGAGCTTGGATTGACAACGATTTATTCACTGAAAGTACCTTGAAAAGAAACGGCAGCCTTCTGCCGAACTTTGAGTTTACTTCATCACCAAGAAGTTCCGGATGTGAGTTTATGTACTCCTTTAAACCTTTCCCTGAAATACAATTTTGTGCTTCGCATGCAATCATTGATGGTCCTTTGGGATGTGTGCCCATCCACAGCTGTGAAAAAAAGGATAAAAGTGGTTCATCATGATTGTGCAAAGAAACGACAAATCTAAATAATGATTAAAAAGTAATTACGCAGGACGTTGGATACTACGAGAAATGAACATTCAAAACGGTTTGATAAGTATTAATTTCGGCATGCCAAGCTTGGTTGGGAATAGGTGAAAGCACCCTTCTATTAAAAGCATCCAACTGAAAAATAAAAACAGGATAACTGTTGCTTTGAAGGTGTTACTACTCCACAAACGTGATAAGTATGCAAGTTGAATTTCCAATGTAAAAGACGTCTAAAGCAAGACTGCAAAGCAGACAAAGACGATAAAATTCAAATGTACACTCATACATGCCAATACGTAGTCGCTTACATTTTCGCCGACTTTGCTGCTGACTAGTTTGCAAGTGTACAGCTGCCGTAAATAAAATCCAACTACACACTGTGCTATTTCGAAACGATATCTGCAACATTTAATCTTCATCGTACAGATCAACTTAACTACACAATACAATCAATGGAGCCTGCAGTCGTAATCTTATTCAGCTTTTACTGTTCATGATGTAACTCTTTTGTATTAAGCAAACTGAAACCGCATTAGAACCCTCAAAGATTGGAAACATAAGAATCGAGTTGCTACCATGATTTTCTAGATGTTCTAACCTTATCTCGGTTTTTTTGACATTTGCGCAACGTGAGCTTGAAAAGAAACTCTCAGGTCGCTTTCCAGTGTTGGCTACGGCAACTGCCAGTAGCTTGTTGTTATCTACTGCAAAATAACGTGAACAACCTTTTAATTCGCTCTTCCACACAATCACTAGGCCTGTCGACTTAAGCTATCGCTTACAACCCTTTATACAGATAAGTCAGTAAAAATCGATTCGCTAATGAAATTCGGTGTCAAGTACGTAAAAAATAACATTGTGGAAGTTAGATTCCTTGACTTGAAGGAATGGTAGTTTGACTTTAAAAATACCAAAGAAACACATATTTCCGCCTACCAACGGAAACTTTTGCTGATAACAGTCGAAAATAAAGTGGGCCGATAAAATGGAAGAAAGTGGGGAAAGGGGAGGAAGAAAGTGGGGAAAGGGGAGGAAGAAAGTGGGGAAGGGGAGGAAGAAATGGGGGAAAGGGGAGGAAGAAAGTGGGGAAAGGGGAGAAAGAAAGTGGGTAACG
>JANTCA010038505.1:0-13795 GCA_024741275.1 Chironex yamaguchii
CCTACTATAATTGCTTACTTTGAAATCTATATTTTTTTCATTTCCAAGGGAACTGTTTACTTTGAATTCGTTATTTCAATTAAGATAATTGTAAGGTAATTGTTTAGTTTCAATTGGTATCTTTAATTTCATACTATAATTGTTTACTTTGAATGATGTTTTTGCTTCCAAGGTTACTTTAAATTCGTTATTTTAATTTCCAAGGCAATTGTTTACTATTAATTGGTATCTTTAATTTCGTACTATAATTGTTTACTTTGAATGATGTTTTTGCTTCCAAGGTAGTTGTTTACTTTGAATTCGTTAATTTAATTTCCAGGGTACTTGTTTACTTTCAACTTGCTACTATCTCGGTTTCCTATTGTAATTGTTTACGTTCATCTTCTTTTCTGTATTAACATTAGTCGTTTTGTCCTAAATTTGGGCAATTTGTTTCTGTTTCAATTTTCAATAAATCGAAAACAAATTTAAGAAAATAATTGTGTTAGCTATAACAAGATCCATTTTACTGCAGTAATAGATTTTAAAAGGTAGATAAAATGCAAGAATGGGTTGCAACAGATATTTCTAATAGATGATTGTTATTCTGTTTAATACGGATTAAGGATTGGGTACGAGAGAAGGTAAATATAATAATTTATGTTTGCAAGAAATTAATATTTAACATATTATTGCTCTGTTTTATCTCACTGTCTGATTTGCCTGAGTTATCAAGGGAGAATTAACGTTAGAAAGTCAAATCGTGAAGGCATACTTTGACATCATGTACAAATTGACAAATGAAAATTTATGTGTTAGACTTCCTTGGTTATAACGTTTAATTGGCTACTTACAATGAATATATTTTCCTGACCGAGCAAGCAAATTTTTCTCTAGAGGCAACTGCAAAAACGTAAGAGCTTGAAAAAATGAAGCAAAATTATAAAACAACTACGTATAACTCAGTGAAATATTTAAGTTTTGTTTTTATTCGGAGGGATTTAAGTGATTAAAATTTCTTTCAATGTCGACGTTCTGAACAAAAAGTCCCTCTTAATTTCACAAAGTCAAACATTATTAGACTGCTTCTTTCTTTGCATTTATACCCGTTGTTTTCATTTCTTTCGTCTTAAATTCATCTTCTGTTATGATAAAGCGTAAACGTTTAGGATTAAGGATTATGGTTTTGGCTCCAAAAACTACATTTGCTTAATCTGTTTGACTTGGTTTGTTTATAAGATTCAAACAAAGTAAGGGCAGGCGTTTTGGCTAACTTTAGAACTGATAAAAATGAAATGAATTTTGAACGCAGAATAGACATTTCCTATTTAAATAGTGAAGATATCCTAAGTACAAGATTTTAACAACCGGTGACATTGCAAGGAAACATATGCGTTTATTCTACTGAACGCCACAAACAGAATGTCAAATGAGTTGATTCTTTTGATTAGAAGAGCTTATTTATTTTCACATTACTACATTTGACATTAGATACTACATGAAATGAGATGCTATTGCAGAATAATCAATATTTTCTGGAAAGACCACAACATCAATAAATATATACTCAATGTTGGAAGGTTAGTAGGAAAGAAAGAAAGATTATTAGAAACAGCAAGAAGAAGGAAGCTACAATGGCTTGGTTATCTGTGAAGAAGGAAAAGATCTTCAGCAACCACCATAATCAGTGGAGAAGACAAGTTTATGTAAAGAAGACATAGACCCAGAAATAACTGCGTCGGAGATTTGAAAACCAAGAACAATCTGGATGATTGCATTAGAGAAGGGGAAAAATGTGAGCTGTCAAAGAAGAATTTGAAGAAGTACAATTGCTTCAATGATTAGACATGGAAACGCAAACCAAACTACATGAAATTAATCATTCAATTATAGTGCCATTAATAGACATTTAGACAGTATACATAGCTATCCAACAAATGCTTTTACAAAAATCTGTGATATTAATGTAGATATTAATGTAAATATTAATGTACATATTTATTGCAGAATGCTCAATACTTTCTGGAAAGACCACAACATCAATAAATATGTACTCAATGTTGGAAGGTTAGTAGGAAAGAAAGAAAGGTTATTAGAAACAGCAAGAAGAAGAAAGCTACAATGGCTTGGTCATCTGTGAAGAAGGAAAAGATCTTTAGCAACCACCGTAATACGTGAGAGCTGCGTAAGACCAATGTGAAGAAGTACAATTGCTTCAATAATTAGACATGATTAGAGGAAAAGCAAACCAAAATACATGAAAACAGAAAGACAAGACAAGAGAAGAAGACAAGGGCATTTAAAAAAGACGTAGAACCAGAAATATCTGGGTCGGTGATTTGAAAACCAAGAAAAATCTTGATGATTGCATTAGAGAAGGGGCAAAATGTGAGCTGTCGAAGAAGAATGTGAAGAAGTACGATTGCACCAATGATTAGACATGATTAGGGGAAAAGCAAAACAAACTACAAGAAATTGATCATTCAATTATATTGCCATTAATAGACAGTTCAGCTAAAGATACTGATTCTACTAAGACAGAAAAAGTGTTCTAAACTGCTGCATTCTTCGCTTTACATTGCTAAAAAAGAATAATAGTCAAATACTCTAAGAGTTGGTGTGTATGGTTTTAGCTCATACATTGCCCATATAAGTTCTTTCAGTGTCATTCTATATTTAAAAGCCCTCTGTAGTCGGTGACACAAAAAATCAGTCAATTGTGTAATCTACTTATTATATGTTTCAGGGAATCATTCTTGGTTTGTACTGGTATCATTATACCTAAATTTCTAAGAAATTTCATTTTTACAGAAGACTTTATTCTAGGGAGTGTTAAGTCTATTGATGTTTATCTTACCTGTCTTTCACTTGTTCTTGATTTGTTTTAAAACGTTTGTGCCAAATAAACTGGCATTGTTTTGTTGATGGATTTATAGACTACATCGTCCATTTAATTACAGAATCTTCCTTCAATCTATCATTATATCCAAGTACCAACGCATAGTGCTGTCTATCCTAGGGTCAGTGATGTCACGCAAGTCTCCTACATGGGACAAAATATCGTCGGAAAGTATAATACGGGACAAAATATAATGTTCAACGTAGCTTTTATCTCTACGTTAGATTCTGCTTAAGGCTTTCTAACAAGATATGCTGATTCCAACTAAGACATAGATCACGCTGAAGGACTCGATAGACAGGACTCTCACTAGACCTTACGTGACACTCGTGAACTAAACACTAACAATGTTTACTCCATTTGATTATGTAAGTAAAAAACTGTGTAAATATGTATTTTTAGGATTAAGGTCTAGTCAGGAAGCCACTAACGCTTATATAAACAATCGTTTTCGAAAGGGCATAATACTGAAGTATTGAAAGGAGGGGCTGTTTTTGGGTATAGCCATAAAAAATTTGGGGAAAGTGCGCTGGAGTTCTCTTATCCCCCTAGTATTTTATGTCTGGAGCCGGCACTGTACCACCTTAATGTATATTAGTTGCATCCGTCGTATTCATTTATAGATTTATTTCTTTATTCATTTATTTTTTTATTAATTTATTTTTTAATTGGGCCACAGTATTAAGTTTAAATTCATCCTGGCAGAAGGCAGATGGAATTTGGTTAAGTATACTACAAATTTAACAGCTAAATATCTTGATCCTCTTTTCACACGAATATCTTTCTCACTTATGGATATAATCTGATGGTCGCATTTGACAATTGTGGATATAAGAAGCTCAATTCTCATACTAAGGAAACGGTTTTGTCTTCTTATCACAGTTATGCTATCACTCAGTCTTTTAAGACGTCGAAAACTCACTAAGCCAAGTGGATCTCGATTAATGATTTTGTTTTGTGTAGATTTACATTTTGTAATCTGCAGTGGTTAAACCAGCTTGAAGAAAAGCACTCTCTTTGATATTAAGGCTTGCTCTACCTGGGAGCTATAAAGGCACTTGTATAAATTTTGCTGATTTTTAGTCGAATTATAAAAATGCAATTTATTGACAGCATTCATTTAATAATTACAAAAACACATGATAAAACTCGCTTCTGGTTAGCAAAAAGTTTAAAATTGCCAAAATTCTGACAACTACGTATTCTGTGGTATGAAAATAAAATTCATAACAAACATTTTTGCAACCAATGTAGTCTAAATTAAAAACGTTTCTTAAAACAGCACTGTTGTTTTTAACTTTACTTGGTGTAGTTCAAAGTTAATTTCTCATATTAAGATCATTTGGGGGGATCCTTTCTGAGTTGTTTGCCAGAAATTCTCTTAATAAAAGTAACTGAAAATCGCTGTAAAATCATGCAAAACCATAAATATAAACCATAAGTCTTGGTATATGCTGTGTGATTTGGTTAATCAAGTGCGACCTATATGCCTGGCTTCACACCGGCACGAATATTCATAAGCTATAATGTGTGTGGCAGGCAGCACATCCTTTTGACTTGATGGAAAAATCTTGTATGTATTATAGCCGACATGAGGGTTTACGGCAGTAAAAAAATCCCTCAATACACTCCTTAATTTGCTTTTCAAAGCGCGAGGACACATTGCAAATGCAAGGAAATAAACCGGACATTCCGTAAGACTTACTGTACGACCCTAATTCTTGTGAAATGCAGTGAAAAAGTACGTTTTCGGGGTAGCTTTTGTCTAAAAGGATGGTTTTGGCATGTCTCGCACTTCAGTTTTAAGGGGAAGCAAATAGAAGCTGCCCTGTTAATTAATGTTGTACAGTGAATCTTCGTTTATCAGAGTAAACCTAAACGTGGTAAGTCAAAAATTCGGATAAGCGAGGATGAATTCTCCAGTTGCCAAAATTGCATTTCCTGCAAAGTCTGCAGTAAAAATAGTCTCAGTTGACATCATCGCGTCCTGAAGAATAGAATTGCTGATTTGTGAAACGCTTATGATGAAAGTAGTGGCATGTGTATTTGTGATGTGTACCCACCAGCCAATCCGTTTGCCAAACATGGGATGATCGTTGTGGTTCATCGGTGGAGTTCGAGAAACAGATGGCTAGTGCTAGACTCTCGGTGAAGGCGTTTTCACTTCGTGTGTCCACAACGCGCGTTCTTGCGATAGAAGCTTGAAGAAGTTATATTTTTCAGATGGAAAAATTGTGCCTTTTAAGACGTTCGGATAAACGAGGTTCGGATAAACGAGGATGCACTGTAATTAAATTGATATTACGTAGTTTTGGGCTGAATGAATCCCATCTTAGATATTGGCATGTAAATGTAGGTTTTCTGTAGATGCTTCCATCTGTCTGTTGAACCAAGACGTCTAAAAATGGTAAGCAGTTAGTTTTCTTCCTTTTTAAATTTTAGTGAAGAGTGTAACGAATTTAGGTTTATGAGGAAATTTTCACAATTCATTTCATGTAGGAAAATGTCATCAACTTACCTCAGATATACTAAGGGATTAGAACTGAACAGGGTTTTTTTCTTGAAAAACAACAGATATATTGGCCAGCACTGGTCCCAAAAGCGAATCCATAGCTACACCATCAATGTGCGGTACATAAGATCTTTTAAACTGAATTCCACACCACAAGTGGCAATATTTATCAATTTTAGGAAGAATTCCCCAGGGATTGGCGGTGCTTGGAGTGCATCCTCACAGAGGGAAATGGCACAAATTTCAATTTTTTCTTTTAATGGGACTTTCATATCTTTTAATGCAAATATCAAAGAAGGACAACAACATAGACTCCAAACTGTAATTTTGGATAAACTTTGAAAAAGTAGTTCTTTTAAACAATTCCTAGAGTAAAGTTCTAAAATTGGATTAAGCATTTCTGATAACCATTTAGCTAGTTCATGTTGAGCTAAATCAACCATGGACAAAATGGGTCTAAGAGGAACATTTTTTTGCGTGTTTTAGAGAGTCCATAAATGCGTGGAGGCTATAGCCCTGTAAGAAGTCGATAGATTTTCTTGACTGTGCTAAATGACTATCAGATTGCCACGAGAGGCAAGTCTATTTCACACGTTAACTTAATTTGGTCAACCATAGGTAGCATGTGGAATACCATCCTTGCAAAAAGTATTCTTCTGGGATATGATTGATGGAATTTTCCATTTCCTTTAGAGATAGCTCAAAAGACAGCTGTGGTAGTTATGTTATTGCCGTATATCAAGGGTTAGAATCGTCGACTTAATTACAGAGGCTTCCTTTAATTTATCATTATATCCAAGTATTAACCCATACTGATGTCTATCCTTGGGTCAGTGATGTCACGCAAGTCTCCTACACGGGACAAAATATAATGTTCAACGTAGCTTTTATCTCTACGTTAGATTATGCTTAAGGCTTTCTATCAAGATATGCTCATTATATGACGATTCTGTACAGTTTGAATTCAGTCTTAGATAGAGCAGAGTAATTTGTATGACTAGATCTCCATTCTGTTGCCAGGCGATCCATGTAACAGTCAATAAATCTGTTCTCAAGACTCCACACAATTCTGACGAAGGCAGCATAAACTAGAATCACTTTGAGAGTGCAAACCTCCACCAAGCAAATTGAGTCGGGTGGGATTCCCAACAGCTCAGTATTCAAATGACCTATACTTGTAGGCGTCATGGTAACAGTGGTTACACCATGAGGATTTTCTCGCCAGCTATTATTTTACAAGAGTATCATTACCAGTTATAGGCTGTATTAGTAGGCGCTATCGCCTTGGGTTATCTTTACGACGATCTCTTTACTAGGATCGGATCAATTCCCCCCCCCCCCAAAAAAAAGAAAGACCCCAAAGAAATCAGCTGGAGTCAGGCTACCAACATAGGGTAAATTTTCAGATCGATATGTTAACAAATTTCTGACATGCTTTGAAAACTAACCAACAAACAAACAAACGCTGCTGAAAACAGCGTAAAGTAGCTCGAAGTAAAATGTATTTGCAGTTTTACCGCTCTTTTGAGGAATATAACAATCCCGAATTTTTAACCTACAAGGCCTTGGTCATACGATAGTCTTCATCAGTCCTACATTTAAAGGCTTGTACAGTGTTTCCATCTGCATAATCTATTGCCCAACATGTGACATTTTTCTCTTCCTGACAGGGATTTAAACACCAAAAAGTTCACTCCATGACTATAAAAACTTTGAAGAGTTGAGGACTTTACACTTTAAGCATCTTTAGAAAGTATTTACTACAAAAAGAAACCACAAAATACCTTTTACTGTAAGTATCACCCACAACCTAAAACATTTCAGTAAATATTTCCGGTTGAGTGTTGAAATTATTACATCCGCCCTTGCCAGTATCATGCTGCAAATTTGCAAGAGATTTTTCAATGACTATAGCTAATGCGTTCTTCTTATCTCTTTCTTTGTTTTATTTTGTTTTATAAATGATATGTACACCTTTTCAAAGAAACCACACTTATCTCTTTTATTTTGATAATCCACCTGCACCTATGTTTGAGGTAAATATCTTTTAGTATTCTTTGCTAGAAGTATACAAAATCTCTTGAACTGAATTTTCGTGGGTGACCACATAGTCTTTGGTATTATCCAAATAACAAAAAAATTGTATTTCTTAATTTTCTCAAATGCTGATTATTGATAAAATAAAATATGCAATTATAATATTGGCTGGAATTCTATTGCTTTCTATGTAAAAAGTGGGAAAGCTGAAGTTTTATATTTAATAACAGAATGTCTAGCAAGTTGCTTAAGAGTAGGTAATAAATACACTTTGGTACTTGATTCACTGAAATTACAAATACCTCAAATACTACATGCCGGACAATGCTACAGCTATGTATACCTAGAAGTTGGAATTAAACCACGAAGGAAACACAAATGCAACACTTTGACGATAGAGTCTTTACCTCAAAGGAGTTTTTATTGTATCACCATGGTAAATGTTGTAAATTGGGTACACGTTTTGCTAGCAATGGCGCTTTATATCTAAGATTACAATTACCTGGAATGGTGTCGTAAGCAAAGGACTGCAAAAAGTGTTTTAAAGGTAATTATAAATTGATTTGGAAGTAGAAAGTACAGTAATCATGACCAAATCAACAGAGAGTGACCTAAGCATTAAAATTGGAGATTTATTACTTGCAGCTGACAAGATTATCAACGTCAATCAGAAAACAAAGGACAAAGATTTTACTGCTTTGAATTACAGAGAGTGTTTGCAAGGAACACATACTCTGGTATGTTGCTGTAAAGACTTCAAATCAGAGTGTCTGCTTCACAACAATCATGTTGCAAGAGACGCAGTCTACATGAGGCTTAAAAATGGAGATTTAATAGTTAAATCTGGAAGAGGATACGACATTATGAGGTACAAACGTGTACCACTACACGCAAAATTAATCGATTTAAAGTTTCCAGATACTTGTCGAAAACAAGTTTACACACCTTACGTTGGTGATGATCTAACATTGCCCGACTGCCAAAAATCACATGATGACAGTTTCCACTGTGTAACAGACAAATTTGTTTATCCACTGACAAGAGATGTGATGCAGTGTGACACTTTGGAAGAGTATCGTCAGTGTAGGCAGTATCCCAATCCTTGTGCTGCACCACCAACTACTCCTGCTACAGCACAGACCCATCAAAGAAGCATTAAAAGTGTCCAAAGTGCTATGGCTTGTCATAGAGGAAGCAGTTTACACACAACATCAAGAGAGAGTGCATGCAAGGTAGTAAACGACATTTTGAGGAGTAATGACCATGACAGAGAATCGTATCGTGATGTAATATCATCTGAACAGAATAGGGTGTGTCAAAGTGAACCACCATTGCAAACATATAGAGTATATCAAGAAGGAGAGGTCAGATACTCTGATTACATGAGAGATGTTATGCTGTCTGTGATGAAAACAGAAAACATTCTGTGATTACTATACATTTCCTGAAAGTTGTTTGACTTTTAATTTTGAACTTTTGTAACGAAGACTTAAGATCCCTTGCAGGCTGAATCGGAATCATGAATTAGAACTGTAATAAGTCATTTGACTTGATTATGAATTACAGTTGGTGAAATACTATCTGGGAATCATTTGAGTACTAGTTAGGCATGGTTAAACACATGTGCGAGTTAGGCGTTGAAATGATTCGTTGAAGTAGTGAGTAAAGCCGTGAGCTAGAATTCAAGGTTGAAGCCGTCTCTAGACACCGTACAATGAAAACGTTTGTTTTAGTCGTGAGTAAGAGCCATGATTTCGAATCGTTCGTTAAAGGCGTTAGTATAAACCGTGAGCTAAAACCATAGTTAATGCCGTCTCTAGAGACAGTACAATGAAATCGTTCGTTTTAGTCGTGAGTAAGAGTCATGATTTCGAATCGTTCGTTAAAGGTGTTAGTATAAACCATAGATATAAAAGGAATTTTATAGCTATGGTATAAAACCTTAAGTTAAAACCATAGTTAATGCCGTCTCTAGACACCTTACAATGAAATCGTTCGTTTTAGTCGTGAGTAAGAGTCATGATTTCGAATCGTTCGTTAAAGGTGTTAGTATAAACCATAGATATAAAAGGAATTTTATAGCTATGGTATAAACCGTGAGCTAAAACCATAGTTAATGCCGTCTCTAGAGACAGTACAATGAAATCGTTCGTTGAAGTCGAGACGGAGTCACTCCATGGAATCGTAGGTTAATGTCGCGAGTAGGAGCCACGGATTCGATCTACTATGTGATATAATTATTTGAAGTGATGATTAGGAGCCGTGATTATGAATTGTTGGTTGAAGTCTTGACTATAAAGAATCTTTTGTTAAAGGTTGTAAATAGGAGCCACGTGTTGGAGTTCTCTGCTACTTTTCATAAGTTTTCTTAAACTTTAAGTTTATGATTTGCAAACGTTCTATTTTGCAATAATACGATTCCAGATTTCTTGTAAGATGTATTTAGCTGATTGTGCTAGCTACTCAGAGATATTTACTTCATCAGCTCCAAGCTGACTAAGACAAATCTTAGGAATCTAGGATTTTGATGTGGATAGTGTTGAGAATACGTAATAGAGCAATGCAAATACTATCAAGGGATAAGTTTGCCGACAGTCAATAAAATATTTCTGTAATATCAAAGACTATCCTCGCAAATGTTTGCAAAAGACAACTCCGTATTTTTATCAGGTAGCTTAGTCTACCTACCGGGACCTATCTATTCTGGGAGTTACGCTATTACCTTTTGCTTCGTAGTTTTAGGAAAACTACAAGACATTTTTTGTCAGACATTATTGGAGTACTTAAAGGATGACTGCTAGCTGTGGACGTTAAATTATATTGTAATGGGATTTTCTGGTCATGAACGGAAGCACTTTAGTGTGCTACACAAGAAGCGTCCCTTCAAATAATACATCCACAGCATTGCCTGATATGACTATGTAAATTGGTAAAAGCTATTGATGAAGGACACGTTCATGTCATAGTTTGTACATTGAAATTTTCATATCAATTGTCTCTCATCTTGTTGCTCCGACATCACGAAGGAATCGCTCTTCTCCTTAGTAAAGAAATTTAACTAGGCAACAGCATGAACTGTATAAGCGAAACACAGGGGAACAACAACCTTACTCTACAAATCTTTTCCTCTAAGGCCTTTAAGCCATTCTTATCATTTTATTACGTTTTCTCATCGCTTCCAGGTGCGAGTCTACCGACCCGATCATATTTTGTCTCGGACAGTCCATTGCTTCAAAGAGTGTTGTATTCTGTTTCATGATATTTAGATATTTTAAATTGCATGTTACTTTAAAAGTTTGCAACATTGTGTCACAAACATACTTGAAAGCTCTTTTTCATTCGACACTCTTCAGAGTATGAATCGTCAGAAAAGAAAGTATAGATATATCGCAACCTTTTCATGAGAAACATCTATCGGAACTAGCCAATCATAAACAAGAAAGGAAAAAGAAACAAAGAGAAAATGAAGAAGCAAAGTATTATTGGAAGAGTCCAAATGAAAATACGAACTCTTTCTACCTACAGAGTACTGGTTTTCTTGTTTTGATATAGATAATAATAACTCCAATACACTTAAATGAAAGGGCGATCTAGTTTTGCCAATTATCCGAAAATTCTCGTCCATATATCTTTTGACGCATCCGAATTTTCTAGTAAATGTTGGCCTATGACACACCTTATGCATGTTTTGGTAGTCATTTTCGCTTTGCAAGCGCGAGATGGCTATTTTATAGGAGGAATGGATGCTTGGAGTACAGTACCTGAAACATGTTGCTTGGTCCTGTCAACCAATCTTGAATAGAGTGACTGTCTGTGGCAAATGAATATGTTTTAGGCCTTGGCCTTGCATTTTGTATACTTTCCGAAATGCTAAAAGAGAAGAAATTTTTCTCAATTTGAATTTTGTTTGTCCAACTGGCTAAACATAAAATGTCATTTGAAATAGAACTTAGTTTACTTAAGCCCGATTAAGTGATTTGGTACATGCTTATTCCGGCACTCCAATAAACCTCTTTGATTTTTATATGCACAGAGAACATTTTTAAGCAATAAAGTCTTCACGATATAATAAAAATTTCCTTATTCCATAACCTGACAAGGAACATGGGTAGTAAATCTGAACAGGTATGATTATGTTAACAAAAAGTTCAATATATTAAATGACCAGGAAAAATAGCTATAATTAGGGCAGTATGGCAGAAGTGTACCCTACATACTAAACTTTACAATTCATCAATTGGTAAGCTTTTTTGTGTGGTAAGTACACAATCCTTATGGATGGATGGCAAGATCTTGTTAGTCGTGAAAATAATTCTTGGATTTACAGTAGAGAACTACTTCACCACATCATTATTAACCTGTGTTTTTCAAAGTTCTTTGCGGATTTGAAAGATTGCATAACCAAGGCTCTAAGCCACTATAACACTATCATTTGTAATTTGTTGGTGTTCTAAAATTTACAATTTTACGTTGAGAAAGTGTAATTTATAGAACCCTTATCACTCTACGATATAAAACAAAAGCCTTCAAAGGATATTTGTATATTTGCCTTTCTTGTTACACATTTCAGGGAAGATTTTTTAAATCTTGCAGCACGTCACAAGGCTAGTTTCGGACATTGAAGATTATTCTGATAAATCTGTGGGTAGGCTGCTTTTGAAATGAACCACCGATGGTATCATATTACCTAAAACAATTGCTTTGTAGGTATGTAAAGACGTTTACATCATCAGTACTGTACAAGGATTTTAGTTCCTTGAATAAATCTAAACAGAAAACAAATAGATGAGAGGTGAGCATTTTAAAAAGGTCTTTTATCTTTACAGTTCACTTGACATGCAAATCTAAATGTGTTCACTTAAGACAAAGACTCGAAACTAGGAATCTTGTTGGGTTTCCAAAGTGGATAGTTGTAGTTCTCACTCAAAACTTCAGTTCAAGAGATTTCCACTCGCTATTTATGGGATTCTATGAATAAACGCGCAATGCAAGCTGTAATATTTCTGTTGTTTGTGCTCTCTTTATTTCATGGGAGCAATGCAGAGAAGCTAAAGTACTTCCAAAGTCATCTTATCCAGCAAGAGAAGAGCTACAAAATTCAATTTATTGGACCAGGACTCTGTGATATTAGCGCCAAACTTCAGATTGATACTCCTCTTCGTCCTATGTCGTATGTCGAGGGAAAAATGTGGGTTATTTGCTCAACAGATATCAATTCTATGTATGGAGAGGGCTCTCTCAAAGTGGACAATATAACGCTAGCAAAAGTTACAGACACAAAAAATGGATGTCGGTTTGCCGAACAAAATGGATACTCTTGTCCCATTAAAGCTTATCACCGCTATGAATTTTATCGTCCCTCTGCTTCACTCAATCTACTGGCAGCTTCCTCGGATTTTGCTCTTCCCCTTTTTATCGGACTGCAGGCAGGACGAGCTGTGGAAATTGACATTACTGGATTTACATACAAAAATGGGAGAAAACTAACACTAGGAAGAATTATATTTAGTATGGACTTCAGAGAAAGCTAACAAGCTTGACAATGAAAGGCTGTTTTCAAAACAAGACGGGCTGTAAAGACATGGCTCTCAAAAGAATGATTGGTGATGAAGTGCGTCAAACGGGGCAATCTATAAGACTTTGCCTTGATACAAAATGAGCTACGCTAGTTTTTAAGAGACATAGGTATGCTTTAAGTACCAAACCTATTGAATATTTTCACACAAAAGGAGAGCGTTTTTACATCCATTAAGGATGTTATGTTTTTGCCGGTGTTCGTTTATCGGTCTGCTTATTGATTTCTGACTGTAAATAAAACAAGTCAACAAGTTACGATTGGTCATGGAGACGTATAACGAGTAATGATTGGTTAAGGGGGCGTGTCATTGATAGCGTTGAATATTTTAATAAAAAAGGAGAGCGTTTTTACCTCCACCAAGGATGTTATGTTTTTGCCGTTGCTTGTGTATCGGTCTGTTTATGTATTTCTGACTTGAAATGTACACGCAATCACAAATTTTATCAAGAGTCGAATACTGCTGACGTCAAATCATTTGATTACGTAGTGTACCATTGGGATCTGTCTAAGTGTGTATCTGGTAAGATCCTGTCTTTAATTTTTATCTCCTCCCACCCTGCTTTTCGTGACGGGCAAAGCAATTGAATGTGGTTTGGTCAGTATGAAGAAGGAAATAAATAACATGCTGTGATTGGTTAAGGGAACGCATAACAAGTTGTGATTGGTCAAGGGGACAAATAACAAGTTACGATTGGTCGAGGGGACGTATAACAAGTAATGATTGGTTAAGGGGGCGTGTCATTGATAGCGTTGAATATTTTAATAAAAAAGGAGAGCGTTTTTACCTCCA
>JANTCA010038516.1:0-20071 GCA_024741275.1 Chironex yamaguchii
CTCCATGACTGTCCACTTCAGCTTCAAGTTCAGTGGTACTGTAGACTACAGAAGTGAAGAATCTTCATTAAGGGAAGAGTCTTATGTATAAATAGCAGTCTGTATGCGGATAGAAACATTACCTAGCCAAGGAAATATTGGCTATAAATATTTTATGGATTAGTTCAGCCCAGACAACTATGTGAAATATGATTGGACCGTGTTTCAATTTTATCTGTACTTTTTAAAAAATCTTTTGGACACTTTCTAGGTTTTTGACAACTACTGCTTCTGGATATTGTTTTCTATTAACTTTCCCTGTAAATTAACTAATAGCTTTACGATTTTACTTTACATTTATTCTTAACAATTTTAATTTGTGGACTAAAATATATAAGTATTTGCTTAGTCTTGTATCCAGGGTAAAGATTTATCACATACATACATACATACATACATACATACATACATACATACATACATACATACATTGGAGTTTTTGACCTCAGGTTGCTATCGATATGACTTTATTTTGTAGACCTTTTACAAATTAGTCTATCAGCTTTGCTGTATTGTTTTGTGTCTTTATCCGTAAGTCCATTGTTGTCGACATAAAGCTCATTACACTGATTCTGTAACTGGATTTTGCTTGAATTAACAAAGCAGACACACCTTCTATATATATGACAAGCACAGGTTACTCAAATGTCCGCATAATCATTAGTGCACCGTTTATCAAGAAATGGATTTTCAGTCTACGAAATAAAAATTTCATTTAATTAAGTTTTTGTACTGAACATAAATCTTGAAAAGTAACCGTTTACTTCCAACACATTCTGTTTAACAGAACCACATTCTGAGCGTCTAAACAACAACAGAATGTCAGAACAATTTTCGAAAGTGGAAACGTAACACCACTGCGTCCAGAATTCGCTAACTACGGCTTAGATATTATCGAATCAGCGAAATGCAATCGACAGACAGTAGATGATGAGTAGTGAAGACAGCGTCTTACTATAGTCCAGGCAGGAACAACAACAGGGTTTAGAGTTTCCATTGTTTTAAATAAGGAACTTGCCGAGTGTCTCATTGGATGGCTTAGCACCTGTGTGAAAGGCTATTGGGAAGCTATTAAGCAAGTAATAATAGAAACAATCAAAACAGCTGTTTGAAGGGAAAGTATACGGGGTGAGAGCGGGGATACAAGAAATAATTGATATTTGATTGACAGAGGAAAGAAAGCAAGGGGTAGAAACAACCAGTAAAATCAACCGATGAATCAATCTGACAAGTGCAGATTATACAGAGCTTGACTGTAAGGTGAAGTAAAGATGCACGCAGAAGAAAATGCAGTCATTTTCTAGTGAACAATGGCAGCTGAAGATGAAGAAGCTGCCACCAGACGTGATACCATGAGACTCCATCATATCTTAAGAGAGATGACTACACCTGAAGCAATTTAACACTTCTAATCAAAGATGCTACCCAGATAACATTACTGTAAATCAAGGTGAAATAACATTAGAAGAAAAGCCAGCAACAACATAGGTAGTAAGTAGTTATAAGGTTGCATGTAGTGACTAGAAGTCCAGAGGGGAAACACGAGAATTGCTAAAACATGGACATCCGAAAGTAAGTGATACATTTATCAGAACTGTTAAACATATGAGACGAGGCAATGCTCAGAATACAGTAACTGACGCAAGGGATTCAAATCATATCAGTCCCAGGAAAGTTCTTAGCAAGTGTCCATATGAGAAGACGTGATTCTAGGCTTCAAAAGTAGCTGAAAGGTTTTGAAAAGGACGATCTTATCCAATGCATGTTTTGAATGCCATTGTTCTTTAGCTATGGACGTGGTAATCGATTTCAGAAGAGTTGTTGGCATATCATAACATCCTGACGTCTGTATTAGTATCTTTATAAGCACTTATGAAAACAGAACTTGACACATGTATTTTTCACCATTGTTACTTGCGTTAACCAAGGCTCTGTTCAGTTAGCAATGCTTGTCTTGCTGTTGGTAGTTTTTTGCGTTGAGAAAATCAACAGCTTTGACAAATGAACAGCATCTTGTTACTTGCAACCAACAAGAGGTCTTCGACACTTGATGCGACAGTTCGAACAAATTGCTAGAAAAGTTCGGTCTGGAATCTGCAACGGAATGATTAAGACAATATTTAATGGCATTAGAGCACTTATATCAGTCAGAGAACAGCTCTTGCAAGCAACAGAGAAGTTCATCTAGGCAATATGATCTGCAACAATGGTGATGCTTTAGCCGATAGCAACAGCAAGATATGGAAATTAAATGCAGTGTTTAGGCACATGAATCCAATCTGGCTTTCAGCAAGCTAAAGATTAATCTCTCTAATGCTATGATGCTAGCAATTGCATTATAGACCTGTGAAATCTAAGAGACACTGTTAAAATAAAAAAAAGTATTAATATTTGATTCAAGCTTTCTGCGCAAGATTGTAGTCATCAGTTTCAACGGACTGACCCTGCTTTACACGTGCTGAGGAAGCGTAAGTTTCCCCACGCATGGTCAGCTACAACCTGGGTGACAAATGACTAAAAGTGAGATTGAGGCTAGCCAAAAATCACATGTAGATGGACATTTCTTAAAAGATCTAAAGAGAAATGACTGCAGCTGATAAATTAAAACTTACTTACTTACTTACTTACTTACTTACTTACTTACTTACTTACTTACTTACTTACGTACTTACTTACTTGCTTGCTTGCTTGCTTGCTTGCTTGCTTGCTTGCTTGCTTGCTTACTTACTTACTTACTTACTTACTTACTTACTTACTTACTTACTTACTTACTTACTGACTGACTTACTTACTTACTTACTTACTTACTAACTTGCTTGCTTGCTTACTTACTTACTTACATACTTACTTACTTACTTACTTACTTACTTACTTACTTTCTTACTTATTTACTTAATTGCAGATCATGCCATGCTTTTGTAGAAGATGTAGTCCTCGTGATCAGCGGCTATCCCAGCATGTCTGCAAGGTATTACCTACCGTTAAGACATGATGCTTTAGCAAAATACGTACTAAAGGCCATCATCAAGAAAACCCACCCAAACCATAACTACAATGCTACGAGAGAGCCTGAATACGTCAATATAATCGACAACATAGAATATCGGTGCAAGCTACCAGTACAAACCATGACCAAGGTCCCACATAACAAGCCAGACATTATTATATGAAATAAAGCAGTCGAATTTAGCTGTCCATCCGATGTTAACAACAGCAACAAAATCCAAGAGAAAATGAACATTTATGCACCATTATCAAGGAACATGCAAATCCTTTACAAAGATTACCGCTTCCAAGTTCTACTAATAATAGTTGGAGCACTTGGATATGTGCCCACGTGCCTAATGAAAAACATGGAAGAGCTTGGTTTTCAAAAGAAGGAAGCCAAGAAACATATAATCAAGATGTAAGGAATCATATCTGGTGGGACAGGAAAGGTATGAAATACATTCTTGAATTTATAGACCCAATATATTGACTGCTGTTGTATTGTTTAAGTATTATATAATCAACCTTGTCTCAGGGTTCGAGACCGCTTGACCTATCCTATTGTAAAGAAATGCTAATTTGAAGTAAATTATCTGTATAAAGCTTACTTAGTGGCTGTGACACCCACTGGTGTGAACAGCACGAAAGAAGATCCTCCATTGGTCCCTGTGCTAGCAAGACTCTGGATAATCTCCCAGGAGTGGCCGTAGTCTTTGATTTTGCCCTCCACCATCCTCCTCCAGGTCTGCTTGGTCTACCACACTTCCTCTTCTCTTCCGGCGTCCAGTGGATAGCGACTCTTGGGATATAGTCTGGCTCCATCTGCGGGACCAGTCCAATCCATCTAAATCTCCTTCTAGCAATCAGGATTTCCATACCCTCAGTTCGGCATTGTTGAAGGAGGTTGTAGTTGGAGATTCCGTTGGGCCAAAAGAAACGTAGTACTTTTCACATTCACGCTGTGTGAAATGTTTACGTCCTGTCAGCGTCGGCTTTTGTCATGCGCCAGCACTCTGATGAGTACATCAAGGTTGCCGGTATGCAACTCTTGTAGATTTCTAATTTAGTTTCAATTGAATACTGTGTAGATACCCAGATGCTATTCATTGGTCTCATTGCATTCCTGGTCTTGTTTAGTCTGCTCCTGATGTCCTTCCCTACTCCTCCATCCTTTCTTACAATATTGCCTAAAGTAAATGGCGGCCATCAATTGCACTTATTGGAGGACCTATTTCGCCCAATTTCCTGTTATGAACTAGAGTAATTACTTACTAGGTTAAGCACCACGGATGGCAACAGCTGCTGGTGATCGATGAAAACTGGTAAAAATCAAAGAGACTGCTGACTGGAGTTTGAAAAATGTAAAGGAGAACCGGCAACAATTTCCACTATATACACTATTTCCACGGCATAGATTCATGACCTAGTTGGGACAAAGAGTTCCCTTCTTCGGATAACTGTTTGCAAGAATTCATATTCTGGTCCTTCAACAACAGATGGAAATGGACAATAGCAATACTTGTAGGTCTATAAATCTGAACAACGAAGAATTTAAAGTAATCCTTATCGGGAAACCACTGACCTGGCTTTCCAGTGAACACTTCAACATTGCATTATATTGCTCTTGATGTTTGATATTCATCTTTTTAGAATTTCATGATATTGGTTGCATATTATACTAAGCATTTTCTTCTTCTTCTTCGTCATAGACCGTGGCGGTCCGTGGACGCACTCTGATGACATATGTCACGCCACCTACATCTTGAGGATGATGCCCGAGCAGCTTGCACCACACGCAGGCCAGTCCTACGAAATATATCATCAGTCCATTTTCGTCGCGGCCTACCCCGAGCACTTTTCCCTGGAAAATAACCATGCTTGATTGTATGGGCCAACTCAAGATCGTCAAGATGTCTTGTGACGTGACCAAACAATCGCATCTTTCTCTCTTTTGCTATATCCAGGATCCCACGCTGTGCACTGCCTGCCATGTTTGCTACTTGCTGCCTGATCGATTCGTTCGTCCGCTTGTCTGTCTATTTAACGCCTAGCATCATCCTGTAGCACCGCATTTCACAAGCATTGACTCTGTCCTCGATTTCCTCGTTGTTTGTCCAGGCTTCGCACCCATAAAAAGGTACTGATATTACCACAGATCTTAGGAGGCGCAGTTTGACCGGAAAGGTGATCTCCTTTGACTTCCATATCATGGACAGTTTGGTCATTGCTGCTTTTGCCATGCCTACTCTTTTGCGTACTTCCCATTGTGGTCACTTCCCAATCCGGTGGATAATGCATCCCAAATACTTGAAATGTTGCACTTGTTCCAATGAAGTTCGACCTACTTTAACACTGTCATCGATTCTTTCTGTGGTTGCACCAACTACCTGCTAGCAGTTTACTTTTTTCAGCACTTATCTCCATTCCCATCTTCTTTGACGTCTCGTCCAGTCTCATAGTCAGGTCTTTGAGACTGCTGGCTTATGCAGTTAGTAGACCAATATCATCCTCAAAGCGAAGATCGGTTAGCTGTTTCCCTTGGATAGAAATGCCACCATCGAATTGGTCAGTAGTCCTTGACACCAGCTCCTCAAGGAATGCATTGAACAACATGAGTGAAAGGACGCATCCCTAAGTCACTCAAGTAGGTGTCGACTCTCACTGCATTCTCGGTGTTGGCATACAGGTTTTTCGACCATGACATTATGTTGGTATCAACTCCATGTTTTTCTAGGACAGCCCAGGGAGCATCATGCCACACTCGATCGAAGGCTTTCTTATAGCCAATGAAGTTGTTGTAGACCTTCATGCCTTCGACCTTCAAGCATTTACAATACATTATCTAAAATATCAGTTTAGGGTTATATATGTTAGCTTACCTTTTTTTATCAGTGATCTTTCTGGGAATTATTTTCTGTTCAATGCTGCAAATAAACGTTTTGCTGAGAGGGTCGTTTTATATGGAATATTTCACTTCATCTTTTAGTCTTGTTTTAGCTGAGAATTTCACACTTACACGATCATTTAATTTGGGGGTTTTAATTATCGTACATAAAATCTGTTGCTTGGGCCTGAGCAAAATTGATCGGTTATTCTTCCTGCCTAAGATTTAAAAACAGACTGAAATTACGATATCTTTTCCAGGGTTTTTGTTCCCCACGCTCTCTTTCGAAGATTTTAAATCGGGTTCATTTAATGACACACATACTTTACTTATGTATTACAAGAGAAAATAAATGTTGCTTTCTAGTGTTCTATGAAAAGCTGCAGAATGAATAACTCTGGCAAAAGTCGGAGTACGTGTTGTATATCCAGGAACACACAATACGCACCCTTGCGGTAGAGACTTTTTATGAAGGTAGTACACCTCGAATAGCCAAGTTCAAGAGGTGGACAGAAATAATAAAATCTTGAAGCAATGACACTGTCTGTCAGTAACATACGAAATAAGTTATTGACGTATTTTCATGAAATTTTCAGGTAAGGTCCAAAATGGGTTTCCAAACAAGTTATTAGTTTCTTGTTGTATTTTAAAGGATTATTAGGGATTCATTGCTATTCCGAGATAGTGTTGGAGTAGAAATAAGTCTTGTTAAAGCACAGGGCTGGTAATGGGTGGGCTACTTGTCATCTTGTGGTTTCTCTTGCTTAGCCCTATGGCTTGGAGGAGATTTGCAATCTTCAAGTGCTTCTAGTTGTGTTTGTCGTCAAAATTTCAGGTATGTTTCAGGAAGTACCAGGCCCGACAAAACAAGGTAGATAGAGGGCCTGGTACTTCCTTAAACATACCTCAAATAAGGATACGTTTAACAAGGTAGCAATAGCATATTATTTCCCAGAAAATACGAAAAACGCAAAAAGTATCATCTTTCAGAACATTAACATTTGGATGATTCCATTCTCTTTAACTTACAATGATATTTTATATTTTTTAACCTAACAAAATAATAAAATTACATTCTAAATACTATTATTTAGATTAATTCTTTCCTTATCTGAAAAGTCAGTTGTTGTTGGCGATAGTATTGCAAGTAAATGAGTAACAGCTAAAGACTACAGACAGAAGGTTTACTTCCGGTCATCGCTTCTCGTCGTTATTACTGCTGTGTTTCTATCTTGCAACCCTCTCATACGTTTTCTCTTACAAAAAATCAGGGCTACCTTTCTAATATATAAAGTTAACCTTATCTGGTTGATTATAATCTTTTTTATGGTAGTTGCTTCAAAAGTTATTTGCAGTGGAGTACAGTATATCTCGATCAATAAAAACTACTTGTGTAACCAAAGCTTCTTCTTTCTCTATAATATTCAGTCTGGCAGAGTTCGTAAATTTACGACGGACGCTTATGAAAAGATTAAATGCCAAGCGACGGGAGGTCTTAAGTCTCTGCCTCCGTTTGTTCTGTTATGACTGATTTATACAATTGAAACCTTACGATAATCATTTTTCCAGCTGAGCAATTTATCAATATGAATGCATAATCATGTCTTCCTACATAACGTATGAAGCCGATTTTACTGTGATCAAATAGATTATCGTCGTTCTATGGGAAAGAACCGAATATTTTAGAAGAACGGATGGCTTGCAGATGGATTTAAAAGACGAAAACTTGGACTTAGTCAAGATATTAAAACAGTACCACCAATATCAAGAGTGGATCGGCGTTATTGATAAGGAAAAAGTGGAAATTCGTTACCGAGATATGCTATCGGTAAATATGTAATAGGGACCAGCTGAATTGTAATGAAAATAATACATTTAGTATGTAAGCCAAGAAAATAAAAACGAACATAAAGCAGAGAGAGAGCTATAAGGTGCCTAGTGATATCGACATATTGTGGACTACAAGGGTGTATTCGCCACAGAAAAATTTAAAAAGCTTTAGCCCCTTCTATTGTGGATAGAAAACGTTTGGGATAAACTTTTTATTGTTATAATAATTGCAACAAACATAAATTGGTGAAAAATGGAATGAACAAAATTATTGCAATTGAGGGAAAACGTTTTCTTGCGTTTTCGTGTGAGATTCGTTGTCAGTCATTAGAAAATTTGGGTGGCATAGTCCCGAGTTTCGGCACGGATACGCCATTAGGGTTCTTATCCAATTGCAGAAACTGGAGCAATCTAATTAAACATTTACGGAGGTCAACGTTATACGTTTATTACTATTCGCTAGTTTGACATGGAAACGTAAATACATGTTTCGTACATAGTAAACCAAGGAGTTGCAATGGATCACCTACTTTTTCTGCGTTGAGGCACGTGGGACAACGATTAAGGATTTTGATGACGTATTTTTATAACTTTACATTACGTTAAGCAAAATTTTAACAAAGTTTTGACCCGGCATACATAACAATGCAAATTCGAAAGTTATGCATATCATCATCATCATTATCATCACTATCACCATCATCATCATCATCACCATCAACCATTGTCCTCAAGTACTGTGTCTTGAACAGGCATCGGTGATTGGATCTTTACATTCTACACGAATTTGAGCCAGGTGTTGACCTTTTCGTTACTCACGTTGCATTGGTTAGTCATTCGTTTAAGCTGTTCAAACATGTTAGCTGTAGTCTGCACCTTCCTTTTTAAGCTTCAATGTCGTCAGTTATACGCAATAAAGTCAACTGCATTGTTCCTACAAAGATGCCCTTCAACTCCTATTGTCTTTTTAAGTGTCTTTTTTACCTGCATTATTTAAGAGGTTTTTATTGCTTTTTCTGTCAATCCTAGATATTGTCACCACTAGTATATCTTTATAAAAAAGCACGAAAGTCATAATGTTCATAGCTGATAGACAGCAAATGGCATCTGAAATATAAACTAATGACAATTTCAAATATAGTTCTTATCTAGAAATGGATAGCAATCTATCAGTAGCAGAATCTCTGTGTTCTTTAAAAATACCTTAAAAACTTTACAACTATGTGCCACACTTCATCATTATGAAAGTGCTTCTTTTCGACGCTTACAGTAGAAACTCACTTATTTAAAGGTCAGCGAGGTCCTTGGTTTTGCCATATGAATAAATGGCAGTTAACATTGATTTTCTGTCACAACTCAGCCAGATTCGTAGCCAGAACACATTTAGCAGGCGCAAGGCAAACATCGGATGGGGGCAAGTGTATCTAATAGTGCAATACATACTGTTTAGTTATTTGGATCATGAAAGACACGGATTAAATTTCTTATTCGCAGAAAAGTTACTACATAACTTTAAAAACCATTAAAATGACATCACATTACCTACTACGAAAATACATGAGATTCTTATATACTATTTTTTAATTGGTATGCATAAGCAAGAATGAATATACATCCGTGTACATGGGAATAATCGTTACAAAATAAACCCCAAGAACAAAATGCGTCATAGCACGTAGCGGTTTTCAACTAACCATCAACGGGAATCAATAGCACCTTCAATATTAACAAAAATGTCCCAGCAGGCTGATAAGTGATATTGGAGCACTAGTCACTTCTCCCCCAGAACCTTAAAGTTCTTCGCAGGAAAAAGCAATCAGTTTGGTTCGTATCTAGGTCGGTCGGTCCGGCCGTAACGACTGACATAGGCGTCGGAAGACTCCTTTTGTGGCATAAACTCCATTCCACATTATTGCACTCTGTCATTGCTTCATTACCTAAATGTTCCTCGTTCACGTCTACTTCATCAACCATAGCCAATCGTAGGTCACATGTCTAGGTGTACCATCAACCTCCACCTTGACTGGTGAAAGAATTGCACTCGCGCGATTTTCTGCCCAAACGGCTCAAGCACCTTGCATTAGCAGGTTTCACGTACACCAAATCTCCAATGAAATAAGGACACGTACCGTCATCACTCACATCTCTTCCAGGATTGTTCTCAGGAGCATCAATAGGTTGACTCGTTTCATAACGCTGCTTTACCAATGCAGAAATGGTTCCTTCTTCATTTGTGGCATAATTTTACCAGAACACCATGTCAGCGGGACCCCCTTTGCTCCTTGCACTTATACACTTTATGGTGCGATGATAGCGTTCAATTACACCTTCGCCCTCTGGACGATAGGCTGAAGAATATAAATTATGGACACCGTTATGGTTAAGCATTTTTTCGAATTGATGATTTCGGAAAGCGGCACCATTATCTAAAAAGTAGTGATTGCGGCACCTCATGTTCCATAAATATTGATTCCATAGGCCGTGTTATGTTTTCAGTATTTTTACTGGGCTGTTTCCTCCATATGCTGATTTTGGAATAGCAATCCATGACTGTAAGTTAAATTGAGCCACTATGGTGTGTAATATCTGTCGCCAGTTGATACCAAATTTTGTCTGACTTTAAATTCCTATGATCATACTTGACAGATGGATCTACTGAGCGGCATTCCACGCAACTTTCTGTCACAGATTTTAGATCTGCTTTAGCCACATTTCCCATGGCGCGTTTTGCCAAACAGAAAGATCTATCGACCCCAAAGTGATTCAATGACTGGAGTCTCGCCGAGTCCGTTAACAGCTTCTCTTTGCCATTAACCATCTTTTCATTCATAGTCACAATCATGCAAAGTTTACTGCTCTTTGTTGGCTCTATTGGTTTTAGCCACTCTTCGGAAACCCTTGTTAGGGCATGTTTGTGATTAGACATCCTTGATACTAACAGTGAGCCGTCGTCTGATAAGCATTTTTGTTAAACCACTGCTTCTAGTGCGATGGCAGTTGCAAAGAGAGGTGTTTACCCACCCTGCTACAGTAATAGAATCAGTAAAAACACAATTTTCAATTCCCACTTTAAGATCAACTTTAATCAACTTACCAGAGCCTCCAACTCGGCGCGATTAATGTGAGAGGCATCATTCTTTTTGTCTAACCAGGATCCATCTTCGATAACTATGCAATCTATTTGGAGGCACAAATCCATTGCAACTGAACATTGTTAGCCCAAATTGATCCCGTATCAGTAGACGGACCGGACTCCCTTCGCAGCATCAACCTTGTCCAATCTTTGTTAAAGTAACATGACGTAATGATTATGTCATATGGCACGATTTTGCCAAAAGAATAGTTAGAGACTTCACGTTTTACTCCAAGTTACTCCAAAGCCTGAGCCAGTTGGCAACTGGATAGTGTCCAACAGCTTTACCCAAAAATGAATATAAGGTCCATTTTGTTACTTGGTGTGTCAAATCTAAACCCTCATTGTCTCTTCTCCAGTAGTACTGATTCCCATCCTTGTAGACTTTCAACCCCAGTACTCTTGCACCATTCGAATCCACTGGTGGCTTTGTTTCAAGACCAAAGTGACTCAGATGTTGACGTACAGTTCCGATGGTTACAGTTTTGTTTGTACAAATGATTTCGTTAATATAGCTGTCAGTTTCAGCAGCTATTTGGTTGTGGCAACGTCCGCAGCTTTTCAAGGCACTCAACACTCCCAGGATAACTCACAATGCTTATTAAATTCACGATAATCTTAGACAGATGGGACGCATTCTTTCTGGGGTCAATCTTTCCCAATAAATGCAATGATTGGTCTGTGGATGTCTTGGTTGTGCTCAACCAGCCATTCATAGCTGGTCCATTGCTCTAAGTCTTTGTCAAATAAAGCCCTTGTATTCTTGCTCATATTTTAGCAGTAAACATTGTTCTTGAGCTGTGGTGGATCTCCAATCCAAACCCATCGAAACTACCACCTTTTTCCATCAAAAGCAACAGTAAGATCTTTATCCATTGTATCTGTGGGACTGGCGGCAACAATTTGCCCAGCTAAATCATCGTTCCCAACTGCAACAACATGCATGTTACTTTCATTATCACAGAATCGCACATCGAGGGTCGAGGTAATTAAAATTTCTCCAATTGACCGAATAAAGTGATTCCCTAAAATAATGTCAATGCCATCACAAAGTCCAGTTTTGGCGTAACCACACAATTCAAAGATATCAGTCTATCACGTATTCGAATAGAGCAGTTAGGATGCTCAACAACAATTGCCTTTGACCCATAGAATAAATATAAGTTACCCATAGGCCTCCGTCCATAAAGGCAATAAAAGTGTTTGTTCGCTGTAGACATCGATATGATCCCTGTACAGCCTGAGTCTACTAAGGCACGGAAATGTTTTTGTCTCAATTTTACTGATATGTATGGCAAGTTTATGCTTCTTTTGTTGGGAAGACGACCACTTGTACAAATTATAATCCCCACTGGCTCGTTTTCCTCGACCTATTTTGGACAAAGACACTTTACCTTGCAATGCCCTTGTGTGTGACCAACGCAACCACATCCATATCACTGATATATCCACGATAGATAGATCCACGATCTAAACTGTTGCCGAATTCTCGATGAAAGCCTCGATTTCGACATTGTGGGTGGTGTTGGGCTGCCTCAAACCCAATAGCTATAGGTTGCCTGTCTGCCAATGCTGTTTTGAGCAATTTCGTAATTTTGCAACCCCCCTGCTGATACATTTCAGTGCCTTACCTTGACTTACCACATCCGTAGGTAGGCCAATAACAAATATTCTCATCTGCACTACCTGAAATCGGTAATAGTCAGTGTAAGCAGATATAGAAGACAAAATGAAGTGCTGAAATGGTGTTCCAATTCCGAGGGCCCAATCAAAGTTGAAGTTCTGATCCAACCCTCAAAAGTTAATTTTGTAATGTAACTTTTATTAAAACTATGCAACTTTTCCTTTTCAGGCTCTATTGCTTTTATAAAAGTTGCTTGATATTACAGTTTCGAAATCATAAACTGAATTTTTGTATGTTTAGCTTGGCTTTTTTTCAACATTAACAAGAATCTATCTTTTAAATATGTCCTGCTGGTCAAGGAGAGAATTCGTTTTCCTTCTCATAGAGTGATAAAAGCATTGCATTTAAATTCCGTTATCAGAAATTGCCTGAAAGATTTACGAAATTGCGCTAAAAGTATACTTGAAGGCTATTTCGTCTGATGTTCCCCAGTGTATGAATCTTCAGAAATAAAAGTATAGAGATATGGTAGCCTTTAGTATAAGAAAAATGGATTGAAACGATCCGATCATAAACTAGAAAGAAAAAAGACAAAGAAAAAAGCATTATTGGAAGAGTCCAAGTGAAAAAACGAGCTCTTTCTGCCTTTAGAGCACCGGTTTTCTTGCTTTAACGAAGGCAGACTCTAACACATTTAAATGAAAGGACAATCATCCGGTTATGCCAATTATCCGATAATTTTCGTCCTTTTACATTTTGGTGAATATTTTAGCAAATGTTTGCCTGTGGCAAAGTGGCATGTTTTGGCAGTCATTTTAACCTTTTAAGCGCAAGATAGCTGTTCTCTAACAGAAATCTAAGCATATTTTAGGTGAATGTCGCAAATTTTCAAGGCGATCTTCAAGTGGCACAGAAAGATTGTTCAATTATCAGATTTTTGGATGTTTGACGTCTATCCTGTCTTGAGTAGTTAGCTTTTTCTGAGCTACGTTTCACGAGATCCTTTTCCTATTGTCAGGCTACTAGAAATGAGGTTGTTAAACTATTTATACCTTAATGTGCGGACATCAGTCCTGACAGGGGCCAGGATGTCCTTGGAGGTGGCGCCTACACATTTTGTACTTCTTCTATTTTCTAGTATTGATAGCCATATTGTCAAGCCAAAAGGGGAATGGGGATTTTTCCTTCCTCTTTGTCCTAACGATGATCCTTTAGTATTCCAATTTTCTAACTTTAATTAGCTTTTGTTACGTTATAGTCATTATAAAAGCTTAACCGTACTCATAACTCAAGACATTTTTCTTGTAGAAAGAAGGGTGTTCCTAACATAAAAACATTCCCGGGGTGAAAGTTGGTGTGTTCTTTAACCTTTTTTTGCCCTCCTAAGTTCTAGTCCCTCCCAACTTTTAGAAGGCTAAGCCTCCACTACTCCACGTATTCTATAATACATATTTCAGTACAAGAAGTACTTACAGAAAGGTATTGCAAACACGTCGTTTAATAATGTATGAACTAATTGCTATTGAAAAATAAAGGGAAAATTTGAAGACCAATTTGATGCGTCTGTTCTTACCTGGGCTGTAGATCAGGGCACCAAAGCAAATGTAGGCGGTGCATAAACAAGGAAATTGGCAAGGAAGAAGAAGTTGCAAGGTTAAAAGGGTAATATGTCCCCATTTCCCTGGGCATTTGGACAGTCTGATTCAATCTGTGAGAATAAACATTTATGTACTTGGTAAGGCAAAATAACAGAAAAAAGCAGAGAAGTACGCATCCACAAGCGTGCAATGCCTACTGTGAAAGTGTTATTGGAATGCCTTTGCATGCCCTTTTAACCAATTTTGTTGCTACATTGTCTATCGGAGCCTATTGCATATCGTTGGTTTGGTTCAGTAGTGCGATACTAGTTATTGCTATCCCTATTGTCACACAATGCAATCCGATAAACCTAGGGTTACAAAAAGGCCACTATTCTCTTTGAAGCATGTAACGGAGTGGTCAAACCAACCTATCCATAGGTATTTTTTTAAGCACTTACTGAATAAGTCAAGCTTTTAATCATATGCATTGTACCTGAAACAGTTATTGGTAGTTATGTCTACTTGTTTTCTGAAATGTGCTCTATTGATAAATTGACCACTTTGACTCATTCATATTGAGTTTCAAGGTCTTTTATTACAAAATCGTATTTTTGATATTTGTGTTGACAATTATTGTGCAACAGTCAGTTCTAAAATCCAAAGATATTCATTAGATAAAGTTACGAGGTCTAAACGTAATTTATCTCCAGTTATCACTGATTGAGCAAGAAAACCAGAAATGTCAGCAGAGATGACAATGTTCCTTACAGATTCTAAAGTAGATTGATCAAGTTTAAAACAGAGTAACCAAAGAGAATTGATCGTAGATAATGAGCGACTAATCATATTTGAGAGAAACAAACCTTGTGGACAAACCAAAATGGGCCCGTCGTTCATCTTCACTTTACAGCATTGCAGAATGCTTTAAGATCATTTGTGTTTCTTAGACATCATATTGAATGGTAGCAAAACCACATGTGCATTTCCGGCGTTATATTAATACCCGTTTGAAGATGCTTTAGGACATTGCCGGACAGTGTTTGACATTGGCAATATTTGGCAAAAGTAAGATAGAGATTTTAACCAATCTAATTTCTGGAGAGATAATATTGCCGAGAGTTCCAGAGACTGGTATTTCCAGATATTTATGAAGGTAACATGATTGACAAGATGTTCGGATACCCAAGTCTTAGATAGGCAAGCATCTGTTAGGTTCCAATGGATCTTTGATAATAATGGCAGAGCAAAATTCTTTATTGAGCATAAGTAATTAATAACATAGAGTTAAGTTTATTTACTAATAACTTTATCTTGAGCTTGGGATATTTGCATAGGCTAGTTTCATAATGGCGTTCGAATGGACTCTCAGCTGCTTTACGATCAACAATGCTTAAATAGCTTGCATTCACGTGCAAAATTTTTAAATAAAAAATCTTTAATTCAAACATACAAAAAATCGCTCACCTCGAAATAATCCACGACATACGGACTGCGAATAAGATTTTGTATATACATGGGAACATGGTGGCAATATTATGAATCCTTTTATAACATACCATGGTAAAACTCTCCAACTGAATTTCTGAGATCTAGTAGAGATGGTACGTGAGAGGATTTTCAAGATGTGCTTTTTCTCGACGTTTAAATTCTGTAGCGAGTTACCTTTTTGTAGGCATCACATGTAAGTTTTCACATTAGTTCTTGCATTCCTTTCGAGTGTAAAGAATGGACAGTATTTCTCTTTTCGATCTTTCTCAAAACTGCCCAATCAAAGCCTCTACAGGTTTTTGCTTCATAAAATTCATTTTGTGCCTGTTTATATCCTAAGAGCCTACGGTCTTTGAGAGAGAGTATTTGCTGGAGAATCATGTGACTTCCTAGAGCTTCTTCTTTCAGACTGAATGGGTTCTTTATGAAGCACTCTACCAAAGCTGTCATCCGAGTCAATCTCAACCCTTTAGAATAGCTTTGTGGAGCTGGCATAGTTAAATCTGGCAGAGTTACTTGTATTGAAACTAACGCTGTAGCCATAGATGTATTCTTATCTTTGACATCCTCTGATATGTTGATGCTGATAGTGCTACGGTGAGATGCCCATGCATCTGATGGCTGGTGACAAAATTTGGCCACGTGCTGCAATTGCACAAAGCCCCGCTCCTAAACTTCTAGTTGTGATTTAGTAGGAAAATGCCCCCATAGCTGAGGCTCAAAATGTTCATGTATTTATCCTACTCTCCTGCCACGAATGGTTTGCAACCTTGCAAGCCAGTACTTATTCAGAAAAAATTATTCGTGCTATCTATCCACAACGTAATTTCTTTCTCTCGCATCTCAAGTAACTAGGTAACAGTCTTTGCTAGTTAAATCCAAAGAAAATGGTGCACATAAATCAAGGCGTGAAATTGACAGCTTTTTTAATAGGGCTACTCGATCCTTCCTGGTCACTTTGACAATAACAGCTTCCTTGTAGCCTTGACTATTAAATCACGTTCATACATAAATTTTAAGTACTGACCTTGGGCCACGAGGAATTCTCTACATATTGATTTGAGTACTTTCTGACTCAGGTATGATGAGGATGCATTGTCAAACACCAAACGATAAAAATTACCTTTTTCAGTTTGTGTGCTGACATTCATGTCACTCTCCAGGGAAGGATGACATTTTACTGCCGCGTAGATGATTACGTGAAATTTCTTTTCCTAATCTGACCACAAGAAAGCGAGAAGGTTCTATTCTCGTCCATACTTATTTTCGTGCTTGTTTATGATATGCCAGGGCTGCAGGCGAATAAAGGTTGAGTCATGAGGGGTTTATCAATAGTCTGGAGACGGGGAGCTACCATACTACAATTTATTTGGAATCGCGGTTCATGTTCTTTCCTTGAAATATGTAATCTATAGCGCTCGTATTCTGTCCTAGAGGTTTCACTGGTTTTGCGGTCAACTTTATCTTCAATTGAGGGTAATGACGTAGTTTCTGTTCTTTGTGAATCTATATCTTGAGAGCACCAGGGTTCTGTCATTCTATTTTTGATCAGTTCAATGTAAAGAAGGGATGCGACGGAATAAACTGAGGTCTTGTTACTTGCTTTTTCGATTGTACTCATCTAGTACATGTTCACATTTAGTTATTTAGGGTGGTTTGTCTGTTAAAGTATGCACTTCTTTTATACATGTATACAATTCATCATCATTTAACACTACAAACAGATCTTTCACTTGGGTCACAGCTACGCCTTGAAATGGAATATTGGGAGAAGTGACCACTCTTGTCACTGATTATTCAAACTTCCTTCAGACCACTGACGCGAGCAACTGTGAAAGTACTCACTTTGCCGACGAGTTTGCTGGTTTGCTGTCAGTAAAGCACCAAAGGTTGAGCTCCACGTTCTTGCCTTTAACTCAAATTGTCTTCCGGCCTAATACTGCTTATTGGGGCATTGTGTATAGCCCATTTTATCCTATTTTTGCTGCTGCCACTCAGCTTTTATGATTATTGGTGGACCATCTAACTTGATTTCACTCTCAGGATTACTACAAGTGTTTGTGTGGGTATATCACTCGTTTATAGCTTTATGTGCAGAAGAGCTCATTTCTGGTGATTGACTTTTTACCGTGTTTTGTGAAGTAATAGATTAAATAATTTATTTGTAAATGATGGTAGTTGATACACTGGCGCTTGCGCATTTAATGTTAATCCATTCCCAATCCTTGATTCATCAAACTTTATGTGAATTAAATCATGTTTAGTGCACCTGTGACAAGGAACCTGTACGACGTGACCTGCAATCAGCGCCACCGTATACGCGTAAACAACGCAAACAAATGTTCTCTTTGGAAAAAATCCAATGCTCATCAACCGACTTTTCCTGAAGCTCTGGTATGTAGGACATTTTTGAGTAGGGAAATCACGATTCGTGCAATTCAAAGGCTTACGGTCCTTTGTAAAAGCTGCTGTAACAAGATCTGAACTTTATTTGTTATTTCTATATTTGCTATTCTCATGATCCTCTCAATGGGCCTCCATTCGAATGCAGGTCTCTTTTTCAGCAAGCGCCACATACTGTTGTGGCCTCTTTTATTGTGCAATATTGTAGGACATACTACCCCTTTTTAACTCGTCATGAAGTACAATTTCTTTGAGACTTGATATGGTCAAGCGAACTTAGTCACAGAAGTCTTCAAGTTTTTAAAGTTCCAAAGTGACAACTTCCTTAGGTCCCTGATGCTGTCGGCTTCATCATCGATTTGTGGCGTTCTGCGCTAAATTCATTCTTCAGTTTGGCTGGGGCCATGTTCATTTCTGCTTCAGAAGCAGGTAGGCTTTTGATGACGTTTTTTCGCTTCCCAAACAAGGTACTGCCACAATGGCATTTTATAGTCTGGACTTGGCATGAATTTCCCAAGACACTACTGAAATGCATCATGAAACAACATATATTTATCACTTTTTGTTCCCAGTGAAAGTTGCGATCGACACCCTGATATTCCTTTTTTAGTTTCAAATGCAATGAACTAGTCCTATAGCAGAAGAGACGACCTGAAAGAGCTTGATCACCGCAGTCACCGCTATGACCAGTTGTTTAGATTGTACATCTCCTGCTGTAGTTTGTAATAGACCGTCTGCATTTCTTTCGGTTTTTTTCATAACTTCTTTGTCTCTTTTAGAAGTGTCGACTGTATATTGAATGGTTCTGGCTTGTTCGTTGTCAGGCTTCCCAAATCTTTATCGTTCACCTCCGCCATGTTTGGCAAGAACTAAAAAGATCTACGAGATAACGTACTTTACTACTCCAAAGTCAATGTTCTCATCCCAGTTATCGGCACCACTTGATGGGCTGGTGTAGCAATATAATTTGAAGATCTGTTTTTGTGTGACTGAAATCATTAACAGAGATAAACGAAGGGGTGTCTATCTGATTATCATTAATTATTATGAAAACGCTCACAATTCCTTTGTAATCTCCCAATTCTCTAACAATTGACTACATTTAACTGCTGTTTTTGACATATCTCTTGACATCTCTCCTGTTCTCTCGTTCGAATTTTCCCCAAAACTTAGCTGCTAAGATATGATCTGAAAGTCTAGTAAAATACTTCCGTAAGATGCTACTTTTTATGATAGGATTAGAGGAACATACAGGATCTTCACTAATTAAAACCACTACGCATCCTCTAACTTAAAAAGTGGTTATGTTTAACATCTGTCACTTGCCTGGTCACCAGAATCCAAACTTATAGTTAAACTCGTTTATAGTGTTAAACTTTTAGAGATACAAGATTAAAATTATCTGATTTAAAAATTCATAAGATCAGGATTTGTCCATTCATTCTTTCTTAAGTAAATTATGTAGTAGTTCTGATGGCAAAGTTCATAATCTTCCGAATAATGCAGTCCTCTGCTTTTTATCGGATCCCATATCCTATAACATGTTGATATATTATTGGACGTTTTACTAAGTATCCTGAGAGAGCTTATGGATGATGCATAGCATTTGGCATATTTATTTCAATTTTCAACGTCTAGTAGCAGAAGTAGTGGTAGTAGTAGAGTAGTGGTAGTAGTAGTAGTAGTAGTAGTAGTAGTAGTAGTAGTAGTAGTAGTAGTAGTAGTGTGTAAACTCAATTTGTTTCTTTATGACGTTAAAATACAATTGCAAGTCTCACTTTACAAGTGACTTGGAATTGACTACTTGAATCTTTCACATGGAAAAATAAACTTTCAGTAACACAAAATTTCCATATTTCTAAGAATAACAATTGTTTTACTTAAAATTTCAATAGTTCTAGATGCGTCCATTCTTTATTTCGTAAACAAAATAGAGTAGTAGTAGTAGACTAGTTGTTGTAGTAGTAGCAGTAGCAGCAGTAGTGGTAGCAGTAGTAGTGGTAGTAGTAGTAGTAGTAGTAGTAGTAGTAGTACAAGTAGTACTAGTAGTAGTAGTAGTAGTAGTAGTAGTAGTAGTAGTAGTAGTAGTGGTAGTAGTACTA
>JANTCA010038527.1:0-12254 GCA_024741275.1 Chironex yamaguchii
CACTAGTGTCCATTTTCCTAATGCGTGGGTGACACTTCATCACTTTTCTAGTTCACAGGAAGTTTCAAATTTCGGTATTATTCTTATCAATACCAATTTTTTCCGGATCGACGATAAAAAGCGGCACGTGTCTTTAAGTTTTACCTGCACTCCACCGGCTAGGCCTACAACTGGAATTTCATTGGACCCTTATGCACTAAATATTCAAACCTGGCCTTGCAAAGAAAGCAAGTACATTTGATTAATTATCAAAGGGTACAGCACACTCGCAGTTTCTTGAAACCTGGATAAGTCAGATGTTAATAGTCTACAATTTTTGTATCGTTTTCTGCTCGATATTCCCATGAACGGATACAGGGTGTATCATATGTCTTACAGGACCAAGTTAAATTTCTCAAAATTGACAATTTGCTTCACCAGTGCATGACAAAAATTATTTAACGCATTGAATAATTGGCTTTTGGTCAGGAATGTCTAAACTCTTACGGAGAACTCACTGCACGCGTAAGCAGAAGGATTAAACAATTTCCACGAATGACACTTTGCTCAAGGAAAATGCTCAGTGTGCGCCTACTTTGATATTAATATAATCAGCGGATATCTTTCATTTAAATCAGCTATTGCTTTAGAGGCTGAAATACAGAGTAAGATATCCTACTGGATATCTGATAAAAAATTATTGAATGAAATATTCAGTTCTTGCGACAAAGTAAGACTTATTGGTTTAGATTTTTAACAATTAAAAACAACATCTAATTGAATTCAGAAAAACAAAATTTCATTTTACTCTAAATATCTAAAGCCTTTTCAGGCTTTCGACGCGTTACTCACAGAGGGTGTTAAAACGAAATATTATTGGCATGACCAGACAAGAAATCCAATCTGGTAAAGTGGCAATTGGAACCGTTATGTTTCATTTTAACAGTCTGAACAGAGTCTTGGATGCTTATGTAAGATAAGAGACTTATGGAAGAAGGGAGGCATTTGAGCGAGGAAGTACCAACAAAAAACCTTTATGACAGTCATTACCTAAATTGACACCAAGGGATATAATATTAGCAGATTGTGGATTTACATAAATGAAATAATGTGCTTTATTATTGTGTACTGAAGTGAAAATTTCTCCTTTCACTAAAGGACAAAAGCAATCGTCAACTGTAGAGATAAAGATGACCAGAAAAATTGCAGTCCGTTAGATTTTTGATTTTGGAAGACTCAGATGGTACAATAATTGACAAAGTATCTCTTGTCCCATGTGCCCTCATTAACATTTTTAATATGATAATTCATGAACAGTCTTTTTGTGGTCCAAACTTGAAAATCGCCTTGAAAATTTGCGGCATTGCGCTAAAAACATACTGAAAACATACTTTCCTTTCTGACGTTTCATACTCTGAAGAGTGTCAGACGAAAAAAGCTTATAATAAAAAATATATAATAATTCAATTTGAACAAAGGTTTCTTAGGTTATACGTGTTTCTATTTTTAACACGTTTCTACCATTTTGTCTTTATGACTTTCTCTGGCATTCTACAAATTTTTTTCTCAAAATCTGACAGTTGTATGCGCAACTTTCGCAATCCTCTACATCCTCCCCTGATTTCCTTAAGATTCTCAAAAATCAAAACTGTATGTCAGTAAAAACGGCGCTCATTTCTTGTTTAGGAAATGTCTTGATATCAAGTATAGCATAAATTTTTCAAAGTGTTTAAGGATTATAAACATAGCAAATTCCTTTCAAAGAAGAGCACGATATCTATTTAACTCGACTTTGACAACAAATCTGTCAACTTATTTAAAGCAGCTTCCTATCAACTTTAGGTTCCATGTTTTATGCAAGAGAATTACACGACCACACGACAGAATCTCCTCAGAAATTGTGATTTGAGTTTTCACGGCTATCGAGAGGAAGAACTACATACGACAGACTTTTCCAGGATACTAGAATTTTGGATTAAAAAACTAAAAGTAATTGATTGACATCAGAAAGTTCAATTTCCGTGATACGAATACGGTGAAAAATGTTGTCTAATTCCCAACATAGAATTATTTTATATTCAATTCTACTGTCATAACAGTCCGGAGTAATTGTTATAAGGCCAATACACAAATCCCCTTTTAAGCACTGTCTCTAAATCATTCGGACACGTTGCAATCTCATTCAGTAATCAATTGCAATTTCAACTAAGCAGTCAACCAGCAGTACTCCAAAATTGCAGTAACTCTTAAAATACCCCTAACGACTTCTGAAACTACTCTAAATGGGACCTTTTGGTAGCCATTTCGAAAGACGCTTAAACCAGTTGGATCCTTTGCAGGCCATAATCGGCCTACCCTTTCCACGGGAATTCTCTACCAGTAACTGATCCGTACTGGAATCGGTGACTACTATCCACCTCAGATTTATGCCGAGGTCAGATCTGATATACACCAGGCCGATGTATGTAAGATAATCCAAAATTGACAGTTCGCCATTTCCAATAGTTCAATAATTCAAACTTTGCTAGTAGTTAGCTTTATTCGGTTAATGCTGAGCCGCGTTTTTTCCGGTTTTCACCATTTAAAGTTAGGTTCCTTGCAAAGTGTGCTGCAACTTGTTGAAAAGTTGTGTTTGGTAGGCTTACGACAGAAGACTGAAAGCCGTGATTCACAACAAGTTCTCATATGTTCGAACGAGAATAATTGCAGAAAATTTTAATATCTAAGTTTTTATTCGAATTTAAGTTTAAATAGCAATTACGTGGCATTATTTAATGTCAATATCATACCAATATAAAAATCTCATTTTATTTACAAATTATTTCATTATATTATAAGTAGAGCATAAAGCATAATAAATAAAACCAAACAAAAGTGCAGGCCATCCTAAAGTTGACTTAATTATAGTTTCTTATTGAAACTCTTAAGAATAAATGTCTTTTAAAATATTTTGCAAACTTACGATGAGGCTGTACAAAGTGCCCCAGTGACATACTGAAAGTGATATATATCAGTGATATACTAAAACTCAAAGGCAATGTTTCAACTCAACAACGTAATTCACATTCAGACCAATCTCAAGTAGAATATCTATAATTTCCCAGGGCCATAGTCAGTCTTCCGAGGGGCAAAACGTTTGCCAAAACTAGATTCATCGGTTGCTTCTTCCTTTAGTAAGACTTTGGCCAAGACTGAGGTACTTCCCACAGTTTCAAATTCCAGCCGAGTTTCTGACTTCCCTGCACTATAAATGATATACCAATATATTTGTGACACGCAAATGTGTGAAAATGATCATGAAATAACGTATAAAGCAAAAACTGGCACCTATCTACAAATCGCTCGAAAAACTATCTGATGTCACGAATTGTTTACTATAACTGTAATGCCTCATGTAACATACTTCCTACATCAAACACATATCTCTGCCTATCATTTCCCATAACAAATTTGTTGATTCCGGTATCAATACCCAGCGTTTTGTCTTTGCCATGAACATGGATGATCATACTACAATTTAACTGATTATTGGTTATATATAATGGATCATAAATACGTTTTAATTCTTTTTAGTGCTGAGAATGTCCTCTCGCTTGAAGCATTTATTGCAGGTGCCGTCAATAAAACTTTCTCAGCACCAGAATGTCTGGTATTGCTCCCCTGACAGCAAAATTATGCAATATCTCCGTGATCTTTAAAAGCATTACATCCACCCACCCCCTAAATTGGTGTCCAGCATCCTTTGCTATTGAACTAACTACATCTGGGCGGGCAACATAAAAATCCTTCAACTCTTGTTCAGAGGGCTTTCCATTCACATCATTCAGAAGCAGACTTTACATGGCCTTGGAAATCTGAAAATCTTTTCAATTACAGTGGTCTTGAATACCTTGCATCATGAAGGCATCTAATTCAAAGTAGAACCACACAAAATGTCTGGTTAGCCAAAGCAGAATGATATCCAGCTTTTTCCCCGTCAAGATTTGTGGCCACCTATCGGGAACCTACTTACGCTTCTTTCACATTGCGTTTTTTGCTGAGTCCAAGCCACAGTCAACAATTGATATTTAAAACCACATTCTGACCATTCTCCCTCAAGAACATGCAGTGTGTTCATGGCTAAATTTAGTCCATCGACAGCTAATAGTTCTAGAGATAGAAGAGCACTGCATGGCAAGATAATTTTCTATCCACAACTCATCGTCTGTTCCATTCAAAGAGTGCAAAGCTGATACATTCATCTACTTTGAATGAACATGGTTTCTTTGTGCTTTGTAATTCAGCTAAAGCACTATTGTGAAACAGCTAACCCGCAAGAAATTTTGCTAATTTTGTTTTTGGTAGTTAACTCCATGACGTCAAAGTTCAGTTTTATAGCTGACAATTGTAAACAGAGAGTTTTTGAAAATGTTCACTTAGCAAAATAGTGGAGGGGGAGCAATTGCCCACTGCCCCCCTGCAGCTACAACCCTGTTGCCATTTTGTATTACAATAAACATGACCACAACCTCCAAACATGACTAAATCAATTAAGGCGGTCATCTGGGGAGAGTTACGTCCAGCAGTCGACTGCCATAACCTTTGATAGATGGAAGTTACGAATCTTGCACATTGTTCACAATATCACGGATGACGTAGGTTATCATGCCGAAACACTCCCCCTTCCATGTATTCATGTTAAACAATTGTCCTATCAAGGCTTTAAATGCAAAAACATGAAAAAATGAAATGGAAAAACTTTAGGGTCCTAATGAAATTTTTCATTGTTCAGAATTAACTATATAATATCTGTTCTCTGTTTCTATAGAAGAGTCTGGGAGTAGGCTCGGAGGAAAATGTGAAACACTCAACTAAAAAATTGTTGTAAGTCATAAACTATGCAGTAAACCATAGTTCCTCGAATTCTTCGTCACCAAATGGAATGCTGTCAAACTAGTTAAACAGCCTGATGACATATGGGGTAATTCAAACTACTATTAAGCAAACAAAACAGAAGATTTTGGTCAAGGTGTAAATGTCTTCATACAAAAAGGCGCACTACATGACACAATCACTTCACAGACGCTTAAAGAAGAACAAACATGCCCTATGCAGGGTCTAAGAAATGTTCAGATTGACTAAGATAGCATCAGACATATATGCCTGACTCTTCATCTTTCTCCTTAAACGTTTTCCAAAATTAGGATAATTTTGATGGGTGTTTTGCAACAGATTACTACAACAGATTACAGCAAACGTGGCATAACAATGTGCAAAAATTGTATACTGAGCACTCAGCTTGCCCCACGCAAGGTCTAATTCATAAATATTTTCGAAGCGTCTATAGTAGAATTGGCTTTGTAATCCTGACTCTTCATACTTCCCCTTAAAATTTTCTCACAGATAGAAACATTTTCATGGCTGTTTTCCGTCACCAATAGGCAAACGACATTATAATGTAAAAGATCGTATTTTGAAAGCCCAGTCGCCCCCTTCAGTGAGTCAAACCTGTAAAAATGTTTTGGATAAGTGTGGTAGTAATGAGCACAATAAGCTAACGTTTGCGCTTCTCCCTGAAAGTTTAACGATAATTTCTTAACTTTTTTTATACAGGCGATGTTATTATGTAGACTAAAATACGGCAAACAATATTGCATCTCCAACTTTGATGACGATGGCATGATATATGTGTTCGATGTTGGACCAGTTCCAAATATGTTTGCTTACTGTACTATCTCTTTATTGGTGTGGGCATAGTCAATAGAAAAGGACTTTTCTATTTTCCTTCTCAATTGACCATGGTGTGGGGCACTTACGTATAGGCTATCCCTAGTAAATATTTCTATAACTGCAAACAATCTAGAATTAGGAAGCCGGTTCCATTCATTTGCAGTCAAAACTTACACATTGTTTGATACGCATGTATCAAGTGTTTTATTGAGTTGTTTCCGGCCCGTGCTTTCTCTGTATACAATAGCCAATGTGGTCCTCTAAAAAGAAAATCTCTTGATGTGTTAGTAAAGATTAAGGAACTATTGAGGACATTTTGGCACTCCAATTTGGTCAACGGAGTTCGCAAAATGAGAAACTTAGAAACGTTGACCTTCATCTGCATTCCTTAGTAAGAAGAGTGTATGTTTTGGGTGAAATGTTTCCTTTTTCGCTTCCATTGTTACATTTTTGACAGCTTATTCTTTGTCCTCCACAGTCAATGTTTTGCTATTTTATAGACTTTGTGCTGCGCTGCATCTATTCTGTCGTTTTCAATTTAACACTAATGACAGTGGTTGATAACAATGCGTCTTGTTATAAAACAAAAGTCGTAATAATTTAAAAAGGACATTCCTCACCCCTTGCGCCTCCTTCAAGAAAGGGCAAGGGTAGTGGCTACCCCTTGCCCCCTTTTCTGGCATCACTGGCATCAGAGTTACAATCCCTAGCAACTTTTGCCTTCAAAATGTTAATAGCATTGTTGCTTTTGAAAGTACAAATCACAACATGATGGGGAAGAATGTCAGCCTTCAAATTTTCCCGCATAGCGTGAAATGGAGAAAGTGTGTTCAGCCAGTGAAGAGAGAGAACTCTGATGGAAGCGCTTTATATCAAAGAAGCAACTCTGTTCATCTATGCTTGAAACCTTTTCAAACAGGGGAGACAACAAATTATTCAGTATGTAAAGGGATTCGTCCTGCTCTCTTTACTGAGATAATTAATCTTGAGTTTATGTAAAAGATGCTTTATGTTCCTGTGCTTATGCAAAATTTTGGCCCCTTGTATTAAAAGTCGAGCTTCAACAGATCCAGACTATACAGTTAAAATATATTCAAATTCAAAGAGAAAAATGAATTTATATCGAGAATGCAGCTGCAAAGATATGCTAGTGTAATACAAAATGCAAAATATGAACAGCAACTGCACGCAAATTAACAGCGACCAAATAATGCAACTAAGCGACTCATTTATCATCTTCCTTGGAGACAGAGCAAAATAAAGGACTGTTTGAAATAACTGAGTGTAATTTTGCTACTGGGCGTGACATTTATCTAGCTGTGGAGTTCGATTACTTGACGAGGGAAAAATTATTTGCTGGTAAGAATCAGCTGTATAGAGTAACGGGGTGGTGGTAAGTAAGCTAGTAGAGTACCAAACTTCGGGTTAAAAACTACACAATTTAATACTAAACGTATTGAAACATTTTAGTAAATGTCCCCTTAAGGTTGTTTTCTGTTGAAATCTAAATATTTGTGCAATAAACCTGCTTTAAAATATCAAAACGTGCTAGAGTAAAGTGAAATGCATACCTTTCACTTCGGCAGAATTACTGTTCACCTTGATCAAGTTGATTGCGATTGATAACGAAAAGGTCTGTTGATGGCTATCATCGAAAGAAAAATGATAAATCTGATCCATTTTGTTATAAGATCGGAGGCGGTATTGTTTATCACCAAGTAATTCAGTGTAGTTGACAAATAGTAACAAAAGACCGGACTGGAATCGAGACCCTATCCGCATAAAGATCGAAGATTAGTGTGAAACAAGAAATCTTCTGCCTTCACATTGCTCTTTTCACTAGATTAGTGAATGACAAATGGTTTATGATTTTTGTGTGATAAAAGGTTGTCAGTGCAAAGGGAAATCAGACAGAATTCATCAAACATTGCATAGAAATGTCATTTTCTACAAGGAATCGCCCGGGGAAGTACTCCCATTATGGTCTGACAAAGGGGTCTTATTGGTTTGAGGGTCTACCGAATGCAACCAAATGGCCCAATTTAGAGAAATAAAGCTACCACTTGGAGGCATTTTAAGTAGTTCTTACCCTTCGGAGGTACGTCTAATTAACTGTTGAGGTGAGATTGCAACTTATTACAAAAGCCAAGATTTGTCTTTCCCAAATCAACTACATCCATCGCATAAAGGAAAAATTTGTCAAAGAAGCATAAATGAGCTCAAAGAAAGCATTTTATCAACAAAACTACAATCGTTTGATAGCTGCAATGTTACAAAATATAACGGTTGCACAAGTGTGGTAAAATGAGACAATTTAGATCTATTCACTAGAAATTGAAATTAAGCCACTAGAACTTTATTCAGTAGTTCTTCAACGCCAGATAAAATCCACTGAAATTATACATGTCGCAACTCACTGAGGTATAATCCAGTTTTGAGCTTACGTTCGTTCCAAGTCCACGTCCAATCCAAGTAACTTTTTTTCTTTTTTTTTTACTTCTGATTGCAACCTGCAAGGCTTAAAACCACCACTAGGCAGGTAGCTACAGGATCAGCGATCCGACGGCCTCTAACAGTTTCGTCGTACCCAATTTCCCTCGGCTTGGGTCGATCCGTGACATATGGTTTTCAGGTGCAGCCAGGTGGATTCGATCCCAGAACCTCCTGATCAGAGCACAGTACTCTAACCAATCGGCCACTCGCCCACTTCGTGACTTGTCCTTGCTTCCAAGATTCATCCCCAGATCCGGTCCCAGTTTAGTTGGAGAGGGCATGCAATTGTCTCCCATTTTTCATAACATAGGGGCTTTGCCGATTTGTTCTGGTTTAGTGATTGATAGATATCTTTAAACTCTAGTCTGGACCCATCCTTACCAGCTAATTGGAAATCAGAATCTGTTAATACATGAACTACATTGCTTTTGGGTTTCTGATCTAAAATTTTCATTACTCTTTTAATTGCATATGTCCGTTTCTTGTATCCTTTTGTGCCTCTTAAAAATGCTATTTTTTCCACAGTGAATATTTTGTTCTTGACAAGATGTTGCTCAGGGGTAAGCATTTGCTCATTTTTGTCCCTAATGTTAGGATTATAAATCAATTCGCTGTTTGGGTGGATAGTTGGATAAGTCTGTCCAAATCTTTAATACACTGGCATAGAACGGGTCACTTATACTGGGTCTTACAAACACTATATCATTTTTTAAAATGTTGACGGCTTTGTATCCTGAGGTGTCGCCCAGTATTTTGGACACAAGGGTGCATTTTAATGATGTTTCTGAACTTTTGAGGATCATAAGTAGCCATTTTAATCGCTGTGTACTTATTTTATCCTTAATACCTATCAATTGCAGGCCTCCACTGTACGTTGATTGCTTTAAAATTTCTTTTCTTATTTCGTGCTTATTATGCCACGCAAAGTCAATCATTTTGTCTTCAAGATATTTAACATTTTCAACGGGGAAATTTGTTACTTCAGTTATATACCATAATCTGGGCAGGAGTGATATGTTGACACATCTTATTCTGCCTATTAGGTAGAGATTGCAACTCTCGGACACTTTTCAGAGTATAAATACGCAAATAGGAATTAATAGACATATGGCAGCATTTTTATAAGGAAAGTGGACTGAAACTAGCTAATCATAAACAAGAAAGGAGGAAACGAAGAGAAAATAAAGAAACAAAGCTGGAAGAGTGCAAGTGAAAAAAGGAGCTCTGTTCTGCTCACAGAATACTGATTTTCGTGTTTTAATGTACACAGATTCAAACTAGCTGTGCAAATAATCCGAAAATTCTCGTCCTTATACATTTTGACGCATTCTGAACTTTCTAGTACATGTTGGCCTATGGAGGAATCGCATGTTGTGGCAGTCATTTTTGCTTTGCAAGCATGAGATGGCTGTTCTCTAGAAGGCTTTGATGTTTGGTGTACACTGGCTGGAACATGGTCCTGTCACCTAATCTCTAAGAAGTGCGACCTACATACCGAGCTTCACATTGGCACAGAAATATATATATCCTTCTAAGGCTTTTTTTTGTGTAGTAGGTACACAGTCCTTATGAATGGATGGCAAGATGGCTACGCCAAGGAGCTAATCATTGCCACACCATTCCTCTGTTGATACAGTGTATTGTAACTTGGGTAGCTTTGGGAAATATTTTAGTCGGCTTTCACTAGGAGCATGTTGTAAAAGAAAACAACCAAAAGATGTCCGGTTTTTTCGCTATGTTGACGATACTCTTAAAACAGAGCTGGAATGCGACAGGTTTTTCCAAACAATTAACCAGTTAAATCCAGCTCTCAAATTTTCGGTTGAAAGGAAACAAGGCAGTTTATTATCTTTTCTTGATTTTTGGTGGAAAAATTGAGACTAATGCAATAACAGCAGTTTACCAAAAAGCTACTTTACCGGTCTGTTAACTCTTTTGGATTATTTTTGTTCAAACAAGAGAGACATCAACCTCATCAGAACACCTGTCTCTAGAGCCCTTTGAATCTGTCCAAAATCTAAATTAGCTTCGGAGATAGCGAAAAGAAAATCTATTTTTCTTGAAAACGGTGGAGGATGGAGGATGGATCTGGAGGATGTTGTTTCTAGAATTTTTCGAGAAAAGATTCTTTGGCAGAAACGAACCTTTGACATTAAAAATGTCCTGTATGCTGAAAACCTCTTTGGCTAGCAAAGCTTCTGTTCGCATAGAAGCACGGATTAAAAAAGCTGTGATTAAGTTTTTCTCTGCCCTCAATCCCAGAATTGTTTTCTCGACTAGGAAGATCGCGCCATCTGTTCGTAAGGATTGTGTACCTACCAAACAAAACGGCCTCGTAGTATATGAATTTCTGTGCAAATGTGTATGTAGGTCGCACTTCGCAGAGATTAGGTGACAGTATCAAACAACATTTTCCAGCCAGCGTACGCCAAGCATCAATTCCTCCTAGACAACAGGCATCTCGCGCTTGCAAATCGAAAATGACTCCCAAAACACGCGATTTTCCCATAAGCCAACATATACTAGAAAATTCAGAATGCACCAAAATGTATAAGGACAAGAATTTTCGGATAATTGGCACAGCTAGATCGTCTTTTCATCCAAGTGTATTGGAGTCTGTCTACATTAAAACAAGAAAACCAGTACTCTGTAGGCAAAAAGAGTTCATATTTTCACTCTTGCAATAATGCTTTGTTTCTTCATTTTTTCCTTGCTTCTTGTTCCTTTCTTGTTAATGATGCCTAGTTTCGATACATGTTTTGTATAGGATTGCCATATACATATACTTTATTTTCTGATGATTCATACTCTAAAGAGTGTCGGAGGAAAAAAGCTTTTAAGTATGTTTTCAGTGCAACGTCACAAATTTTCACGGTGACCTTTAAGACTTCGATATTTCTGGAAAAAGTGATGATACCGCCATTGAACTTCGTTGAGTGGCCTGAATGCCACTACTTCTTTCTCCAGTGGATCAGCAATATCTTTAAACTCTGCATTCTTCGTTGTAGATCTGCGAAGCACTTCTCAAAAAGTCTCCCGGCAGAGGCAGTTCCCTGAAAGCATACCCAAATCCTCCGTCTGCAACACAGTGTTGCTCAAGTAAAGGTGGATTATCCTTTTGGATTTGGCCAGCAACTCCATTTTGCTTTCCAAGCATAAGTGAAGCACTACCTGATGTGAACATCGCCATTCTAGACATTAATAAGTTATTGTTTTTAAAGAATTACTTGTTCCGGAAGTAATTGAATCACTGTCACACTTTGACAGGACAATAATTCCAGAAAAGACAGTTTTGTATGTGGCTTTGTTCACAGGCCAGAACTCTACATATAACAACAGCATTTTTGTGACAGAGACATCTGTGCTTTCATCAACTGTTAGAGAATAGAACTTAGCATACCGTAGCTCTTCCATCACGTCATTTTGAACTACAACATAGATATTGTCTAGGAATTCAAAAACTTAGTTCTTAGAGCTCCAAGCATTTGGCAGAGTTATGTACTTGGCTATATGGTTTTTTGTGACTGAGTTCATGCTAATGTTCATACTAACAGCACCTTAATCTGTTCATGCTCTGCTGCCTTCTTGTCATCAAGCTGTCGTCTTTGCTTCTTGTCTCCTGTTGTCTCTTGAAACAATCGTTTCACTGAGGGCTGTTGTCTCAAGCGCAATGTTTGGACCACTTTAACATGTCACTTCTGTTAAAGTGTCTTTTCAGGTAGTACAACTTCCGTCCTCGTTCCCACTGATTTCCAGAAGTGAAGTCATTGCTTTTCAATGTGTCGGTCCAATATCAAAAAAAGGATGGAAAAAATGTGATCGTCTAACCCGGCCTTTAGCCTCTATGCAAAGTTTACAGGCCACCTTGTCGGTTAGTTCACTATGTTAAAATCTTTCACGAAGCTTTACTTGCTTCAATCCAGATCCAGAAGTTGGCGATTCTTTCTCCACGATTTCATTAAGTCAACAATCCTTCAATTTACTGGAAACTTTTCCCTTGCTTGTTTTGTCGCAAGTTGCAAATGCAGGATGTGCACGTTTCATTCTTAAAGTGATTACAAAAAAAGGAAAAA
>JANTCA010038527.1:12354-41883 GCA_024741275.1 Chironex yamaguchii
TCGATCCAGATCCAGAAGTTGGTGATTCTTTCTTCACGATTTCATTAAGCCAACCATCCTGGAATTTACTGGAAACTATTCTCTTGCTTGTTTTGTCGCAAGTTGCAAATGCAGGATGTGCACGTTTCATTCTTAAAGTGATTAAAAAAAGGAAAAAATCTCATTTGTGGGGGCGAAAATGCAAGCAAATCTGACCATTGGTAATTTGATCATAAATTATTTAGGTGCATTTTTGAGAGGCCAATGCGTGCAGCTCACGGGGACACTACGCATTACAAAAGCTTAGTACACAATTTGGAGCATCTAGACTTCCCGGGACTTGCCGACGTGTGTGTTTTGATGAAATGCAAAGAGCGATGTTTCTCAATTTTGACGTCGTTTTTTTAAAGCTACTAACAAATGCGCGAGCATGCAGTTTTATTACTTTACATTTTGCTGCACGGCCGCGCAGCTTAGAGAGAACATTGCCTCCAGGTAGGAATCGTTAAATCGATCACATGCAATTCATCTAATGAGATATGACCATTCACCTTGTTAAAGTCTTCCAGCTTCCCAGTGCTATTGGACACTCAATCCCCAGGTTTTTCAAATATTCATTTTCACAAAATACGCCAGTGATGTACTAGACAAGAAATATCTTCTTGTGTATAAAATTGCGAAAGAGCCACCCACCAAAGGTCTTTGGCAGTAAGGGCTTTGATTCTAGTCTGGTAAATGATGAATCAAAATCAATATATTGCAAGAGAATGTAAAATATTGCTAGCTTTCCCCTATGAGGTCATCTTCTGGTACTTTCTAAAATGTTGAAACTTCAATAAAATTTTCAAAATGGAATTGAGTTCAGGCACAAATCATTAGGCATTAGAAGACTTGGTAGAGAAAGGACACATTGCATTCATACTCCTAAAAATTATTGGGAAAAAGTGATCGAGATTCTAGGATTTGATCTTGAGAAACCCGCAAAATTTAATCAAGTGTAAATTAGCCCATTTCTGACCTATCTTGACAATTTGGTCAAAATCCAGCAAAAACGTTTTGAGCTTTGTTTTCAAAGAACGGACAAAGAGGAGGACAAACCAACGCCGAGAAAAGAAACCCAAGTTGGGGAAGGTAATAAAGTCTATTGATAGCAAAACTGGCACTCAAATTCAACCACTTACTCACACTGTAAAGGGAACACTTTCCGAAATTTTCAAGTGTACACCCCGATTTCAGTTGTATTGAACAGGAGATCGGGGGGCACGTAATATCAAACTTTAATGTCTGAGAATAATGAGTGAGATCATTTTGAATTTTACCAAAACACCAACAAGATCAACGAACACAAATACTTACTACACGAATAGGAAATAGAGTTTCGGATGGCTCTTAAGGTATGTTGGACTTAATAATGTCGTTAGTGATCTGAAGACTTAAGAAGGCAATTGTCATTCCGTTCTAGTTGGTCGAGGTCTGTTGTTCGTCTGACTGTCAAATGTCAACCGTTAAAATTTCGAGGTTGAGTTAGGTGAACTTGGGTTGCCTTTGGTTGTTTGTTTGTTTTCCGGTGTTTAGTAGAGTATTACCGTTTTGACGGCGTATATTTGTAAACTTTAGTGAACTTTTGACGACAACAAGGCATTGGTCGTACGGATAAACAAAGCACCCAGCTAAAGAGATTGATCACCTCGGTGATGGGTGACATGTAGACGGTTGAGATTAGGGATCAATTTATTATGTGTTCTGCGGTAATAGTCGCGGTTTCTTCAAATAGATCTCCCTTTGAACTCGCCAAGGATTAGCTTTGCAAATCCTGTTGGCTGTCCGCGAGGCTATCACATCTGGATATAATCAGGGATTTTTCCAAGAGCCACAGTGGTCACAACCCGTGTGATTACGACGGAGTCTTACCATTGTCAACGGAGACGTATTTCATACTCCGTGGCATGAAAAGGCATACTATTAACTAAGACAGATGGTATAATCAGGGACGTTGTGGCTCCAAGAATAGAGCGGGGAAAATCTAATGATAAGGGGTCTCATTGTGGGGCACCACAAATATCGACCTAGCCAGTATAACAGTAACTTAGATGAGACAAAGTACAGCAAACGTGAAAACAACGTGACAATGAAATTTTTCTGGAACTTGCATACAAGGGAATAGAAGTAGAATTTTGTCGTCCTGTTAAGCATGAAAGATGAATTCTGCGTTTGTATGATAAGGAGTCTTTTAAGAAACCCAACTGAGAAGATCATTCTCTAAGCTCATTAACATGAAGCACCCCAGATTTTCTTGGGTCATTGTTGCTCGGAGTATCGACTTTAAATTTGAGATCTGAGAATGACTGCTCACACGCAACTGGAGTTACAGCAAGTTTTAACATGAAATAGTACGTGTAAGAAACTTGCACACGAGAAGCAGGACTGATTTCTTTTCACATTTTTCATGCAAGTTGCTATACCTTCATAGTTCACTTCACCATCAAAACCATTGAGCTGAACATATTCTTCAACAAGAGATATGGTAAGTTCTGAATAAACAGATGTCAGGCTGTCAAGTTGCATGTTCAAGCGACCCCACTTGCACACAACCGTTAAGAAGCTCGCAGAGTTTGTGTAACTCACCTGAAGGAAGACCACATTCTTTAAATTCTAACAAACACCATTGTTCCAAGCAGGAAAAATCTTGTTGGGGTTCCTTGTGGCCAGTGAACCATCTCGTCCTATTTCCTAAAACACAATCCATAATAACCTTTAAGTGTTGATTCAAAGCAACCCACCTGAGTTTGTATCCTATGTTAGACTGGTAACTTCTTCCCAATTTCAACTCAGTGTCACTGACCAACTCATTCAAAAATATACAGAAATCTGTGGCTTTTTTTGTGCAAGCTTTCAAAATATCTCGATACCATCTGAAGTTGACTATTCTCAATGCTTGCAACATATCCAGGCTTTTGTTTGCAAGTAAAGTGAAAGGGTCATTGTAATCTTGAAGACTCTCACAAAAGTCGTCAACACATTTTAAAACCAGCAAAATGGATCTTTGACTACTTTTCTTGCTACTTTCTTAAATTAATTTGTTCAGCATCAAAGTTTGACATTGTTATAAGATAGATGTCTGCAATACTTTTCTAATGACTTAAGAAATTAATATGGTTATTGGTTTAGTGGCTCTCAAATCAGTTACAATAATCATAGGAAATGCCTGTTTGTTTATGGCTGATCCTGATGCTTTTTTACCTCCAGTAATGTATTGTCAGACAAGGCTTCAATTTGTTACTCAAATTCAAAGAATGGGATGATCCTCCGGTGTTTTATGACAGCTGCATGGAACAGGACAAGTCATCTTTTGTTTGACCCTGATTAATTTCAAATTCAGTGTAGGCCCTTTCATAAAGTCCTGTGTGAAATTGTTACCTCCTGACATCTCATTTCAACTAAAAATGTTTGTTTGCCACAAAAGAGAGATGATTTAAATAAAATTGTTGTCACATTCAGTTTTACCATGAATTTTCAAAAAGTCACCTTTCACATATCGGGAAATCTCTCGGTGTCTTGTATGGCGACAACCCCTGTATATAATGCAAAACTTTAAAAAAAGATAAAGTTTAAATAGCAACATAACACCAACATCCAAATCAGCTTATCGAAGCTGCCAGATTTATATCCTGCTTTTTGAACCTTCAACAAGTGAATTTATACTTTGTAATGCTATATCAACATTGGCATGCACTTAACCTTTGATGATGTTAGATGTCTGACTGCTGATTTTGAGCCTTGCAGAACATCAAAACTTTATCACAATTCAACTAACCAATCATTTCCGCAATCAAGTTATTACACAGACTTATTATAAGCTAAATCAAGTATTTGAGGATGTTAGAATTCAGCAGACTTTTAGCTTTGAAAAATACATATTGAAATCGATAACCAAAAATAATATCCTTTTTATCGATGAAACTCGAATAACAGAGAAAGGTTAACATTACTGGTAAACAACTTATGCTATTCATAATACAACAACGTTTAAATTGTCCAATCACATAACACAAAAATTTTTCTATTGTCTCTCTCCATTTGGGGTAACACAAATGCTATGAAAATTTTTAACAAACATCATATTTCCAATACTCTCACTTCATGATTATGTCAAAATATCTGAATTCCTATACTAAAATACTAAACTGAATGAACTAAACACTGCTAAAAACTTCTCGAAAGTAACTTTTGGCAGTCCCTTCATCATTATATCTGCTACCATATCTTGAGTTGGACAATAGTCAACAGGAATTTCGTTCAAGGTCACTCTTCCACGAACAAAATGGTAACAGAAATCAATATGCTTTGTTCTGTTATGAAGTTTTGGATTTTTTGATAGTTTTATTGCTCCCTGATCATCATCATATATCAAGGTGGGTGAGAAGATTTTATTTCCAAGATCATTCATTAATCAACGTATCCAGATAGCTTCTTGTGCTGGAAGGCTCAATGACACATATTCAGCTTCAATAATAGATTTTGTTACTTTAGCTTGCTTTCTACTGCACCAGCTATCAGTACAGCTACCAATTCAAGATACATGTCCAGATGCACAACAGCGTGAATCGACATCACCTGCCCAATCTGCATCAGCAAAACAAACAACTTTATCATTTTCAGAGTATCTAAGCCCATTATCCAGTGTGCCTTTCAAGTATCGTAATATTCACTTAACAGCAATCCAGTGATCTTTACTTGGGTTTGACATGTAACGAGATAAAGTGGTGACTGCTGCTGCAATGTCAGATCTTAAAACAGCTGATGCATATGTCAGACATCCCATCAATAGTTGATATGTTTGCATATCAAAGGATTCTTCATTATCTGATAGTTTTTCAAACTTTTTACCTGGCTCTATGGAAGTTGAGACTGGTTTGTAAACTTCCATCCCTAACATTGCAACACATGTTCCGTGTACTTTGGTTGACTTTGCTTTCTTGTCTCGTTTGATTGGCATTCTAAGAACATGATGCACTTCTCCTTTATCAACCATTTCAAATCTGTGACACAATGACGTCTTCTCTGCAATTAGTATAGAAGTATCATTTAAAACTGCAATGATAGCAGTAAGATACATAGCAAGTATGACAAAACTGACATGTTCATCTGTCTTTTTGATTAACTTAATGTAAATATGTCGATCAGTATTGCTCTTACGATAACCAGCTGATTTCAAATGCTGATCAACTGTAAAGTTCCAACGAGCTGCTTGTTTGAGTCCATAAATGCTCTTTTTTGATTTGCAAACATAATTTGGTTTATCTGGATCTACATACCCCACTGGTTATGCCATAAAAATCTCAGAGTCTATTGATCCATTTAAAAAAGCCAGTTTCACATCTATCTGATGTACTTCAAGATCATGTATATTGGCTAATGTGAGTACTGGTCTCATGGCTGAATATCAGGCGACTGGCAAGAAAACTTTGTCATAATCTACTCCTTTAGTTGGTAAATATCCTTTAGCAACAGCCTTGCTTTGAAGAAATCTAACAAACCACCTTCATTACTTTTGACTTTTAAAATCCAGCGTGAACCAACTATATTCTTTCCTTTAGTTGGTGGTACTAATTCCTGTGTTTCATTCTTCAATAATGAAGAGTATTCTCAATTCAATGCTTCTTTCCACTGACTAGAATGTCCCAGCATTTAAAGCTTCTTCCATGTATTGGGGTTCATCAGAAGCTGACGTTAATAATTCTGTGATGAAACAATGTTCATCGTACTTGGACTTCTTTGCAATTAATGTTTTTGTAGGCCTATATTCTCTTTTTTCTCCTATATTTCTAACTTGTGTGCATGAATGTCTCATCATACGTTGCCTTCACAGGGCTATCTATGTTCCTCTCTCCCACTGAAACAGTATCCTCTGGTGCTTGAGGCAAAGTCTCAAAATCAATAGGATGGTTGATCAAACTTTCAAGGACATCATTTTCTGGAAAATTGATCTTTGTAACATCTGATTTAGCTCTTGAATCAGGATAATAGAACTTGTCTTCGTAGAATAAAAGATTTCTGCTTCGAACATATTTTTTCATTCTTGGATCATACAATTTATATCCTTTTGTACCTTCAGGATAACCAACAAAGATCCCTTTGCTTGATTTTGGATCCAATTTTCAGCACTGACCATCTGGAACATGCATGTAACAAACACATCCAAATACTCGTAGATTAGAAGTGTCTTCTTTTGAATATTGGTTTTCTTTTAAACCAATATTCAAAAGGACTTTTATCCTTCAATGCTACCATGGGACTTCAATTATGTAAATAAACTGCTGTGTTAACTACTTCTGCCTTCTATTTATTGACCTAGTGGAAAGCAGTTTGTGCATTTTGCCAAGCGCACAAGATTCACAATTCTTCTCAAAAGAAACATCAACATCAATCTTCATACCAGTAATTAGATTTTTTGTTGCCATTTGATTAACACAATCATAGTTTAAATGTCCCAATCTCTCTTGCCATATTTTTAACGATGATATATTTAATGCTTCTGGTATTTGAGTAAATTCTGGGGTGTTTACTCAATACAGCTTGCCATCCAAAACATGCCCAATAATAATTTTGGACACAGTGCACTTCTCCTTATCAAAGCAAACTTCTGCTCCCATTTGAGCCACTGCTGGTACTGACAATAAATTCTTTGTCAATTTTGGTACAAACAATGTAAAGTAAGGAAAATAGCATCGGAGCCATAACATGTAGGATATCTTACTTTCCCTTCACCTTGTACCAATACAACTGTGCCATCACCCAAGTATATCTTCAATGGAAGCTCATACGTGATGAAGTATATCATGATACTTTTGTCAAATGTCTAGTTTGTTTGTTTAGTTGCTCCAGAATCAAGAAATCATTCATTGGTATAATTTTTTGTGCTTGACAATAATGCCATGTCTTAAGTAGTGTTTGAGTGCTCATTCCTTGCAGCGTTTCTTCTATCCTGTGGGCAGTTCTTTGCAATATGACCATACTGATTGCATTTAAAACATCTGGGCCCCTTCGTATCTTTCCAATTTTCACAGTGCTGTTTCTCCTGAACTTTCCTCTATCACCATGTGTTTGCCCTCTCCCTCTGGTAAAGGTTGCAGCTCTTTTGACAAATGAAGCATCGTCAAAGGAATTTTTCTTTTCTTTTCTTTTTGTTTAATAAATTCTTCAACCAGTAATCCTTTGATATCACACTGTATTTCTTCACCATTTCTTGCATTTAAACTTGTTATAAAACTGACATACGACTCCTGTAAGCTACCAAAGATAACAGTAGCAAATTTCTTCAACGAAATATCCCCTTTCGTTTCACATAACTGCTCAGCTAAGGAGGTCATATTCGTAACATGCTCCATCAAATCATCACGTTGGTTCATGCTTGCTTCAAAAAAAATTTGCGACTCAAGCATATGATTTGCGTTACTGATACAATTTCAAAATGATTCTGCGAAATATCCTACACCTCCTTCGGGCTAACTGTTGAGGCAATATGCACCTGGAAATTTTTTTGGCACTCAAAGTAATCAACGAGTATGCCTTGTTGGAGTGTAATTTGTAAGCATTTTTCACAGCAGCTGAATCTGTGGGCTTCAGTGGTACTTCTTGCCCTTCTTGAGTAAAACCCCATAAACCATGTTCCATCAAAACAAGGTTCATGTTGTATTTCCATGAATGATAATTTTTCCATTGAATGGCTCTCTTTTGTGATCTTTGTCATGCTTCTTCATTTAATACAAACAAATATCGCATCTGCCACAGCTGGTGTAGCCCACAAACAATCCTAAGCACTCTGGGCCTATAACCTGTTAGAATTCAGCAGACTTTTAGCTTTAAAAAACACATGTTAAAATAGATAACCTCAAAATAATATCCATTTCAATGAAATGACGAAACTCGAATGACCGAGAAAGGCTAACATTAATGGTAAACAACTTATACTAATCATAAAACGATGAATTGTCCAATCACATAACACAAAAGGTTTTCTATTGTCTCTGCAAACAGGGGTAACATAAATAGTATGGTAATTTTAAACACAATCATCATATTTCCAACAGAGGAGAAGCTTTCTAACCAAAGCATATGCTTTTGCTTTCTGGATAGGCTTGTATCATTTTCATGGCCAAGTACCTGATAAAGTACCTTCAAGCTTCAATGACCAAATAAATTGTCTTGTTTTGCCCAAAAACAGTTATTAACAATTGTTTTGAGGTAAGCTTTACTGTGGAGCAACATCAGAACAATCATGGTAATTTTCAGTAAAAGCTTTAACATCTTTCCTTAACTCTCTGGACTTCAATTTTAAGAGAATCCAGAGGCCACTACAGAAAATCCACTCTAGTCATATGGAGTAATGGCATCATCATGTCATTCTTAATGTTATGAGTCTTTTGTTTCTTCCAAGGCTTTTTCACTTATATCATTATCATTCATTGTTTGATAATAACTAAATTCTTCATACAATCATATCGTGACACCCCATTCATCAAATATGGACAAAAGTCAAACATACAACCTCAGATCGACAGCATTTCAAGTCAAAGGATCCTCAAGTGGGTACATTCTCTGTATAATCTTTAAAAGTGTTTAAAAATCAGACTAAGCAGCTACAAAGAAGATCTACAATGGTTTGTGAGAAATGCCCCTTTCCAATATCTTATTAAGGGCATCTTTGGTCACTGCTCCAGTGTAGATACTGTGTACAAGTTTCAAGATGTTTCCTGCTCGTCAATATCAACATCTGAGAATACATCTTTTTAACTTTGCAGGAAACATTAAAATTGCCAGTGTGTGACCTAATTTTATATTGAAGGATATGGATTGTTTGCTCTTCTCTTGAAAGCAGAAACTTGAAATGGGAATATAATGGTTTTGCAAATGTGAAAGGCAAGAAAGCAGCCTCTGGCATAGGGTTTGGAAACCCTTTTTGGGTCCTTTGGAAGTGTACATGTACCATATTTTGATAGAGGAATAATAACTTTTGACTAGAGTGTGTCTGGACTGCTTGTCAAACACATTTTGCTAAGGAGAGCCATTCAGTAGATAAATATTTTAGAAAGTTGAGGTACTGCCAGTCATAAAACTTATGTGAGATATGCTTGAAGTTCCTTTTTACCTTTGCTGCTTTTGTCAGTCAGCTAAACAATACAGCCATGGCATCTTCCACATTGATCACCATGTGTTCACTAACTGCATCATTTACATTTGTGTCAGCAACATGTGCATGATGACAGGTGTCTACAAATGAAGCAGTTTTTATCTTTTCTTTGAATTGTGGTGTGGCAGAGTTACATCTGCCAGTCATTGTCTTAGGGTTAATATCACTCAGGCCAACACAGTACTCCCAAGGGATGTCATACTCCTCAAACTTCCTCCATCTTGTTATCTTTTTAAAACAGGGAGGTGACCTGAAGTTGCCAGTGAAAGCTTGAGCTGAACAAGGAAATTTGTTATCATATTTGTAGCATAAATTTAAGCCTTTCCTTTTTAAGAGGCACAAGGGGTAAATATCCTGTTAGATATTTCATTATTGGAGTATGGGATCAAATGAAAAATAAAGCCTTGTTTGTACTTTGTAATATTTCCCTTTTTTTAATACTTAAGCAATAGAATGATCTGTATGGCACCAGGATTATTAATTTGTGAAAATTTTCCTTAAAGCTCAAATTTTCCTTAAAGCTCAAATTTTCCTACAGTGTAGTGAAGCCAAACTTTTGGGGACATGAGTTGACCCTTAAGACTCTAAGCATGAAAATTAAGGAGCTGAAAGAAGTTCAACCTTTTTCTTGTGCTTAAGGAGTTTGTCAAAGGTACCTGTGTTGTAAAGATGAACAGATAGTATGACAACAGAATAAGTCCTTTTAGTTACAATAATTACTTCCTGAGTTCTTGGGAGCTCTTATTGCTATGTGCTTGCCATCAGTAGTCTCTGTACATTGGGATAATTCCAAAATGCTTGAAACTACCATGCCATCGACCTCGACTTCTTCTCTGCATCAAGAAAATTTACATGTTCATGATGGAGGCTCTAACAATGCCACACAAGATTCATAGATTTCTTTTACTGGTGCCTTACCTAGTCAATATCCAATAGCAATTATTTGCTGTGAGTCATCAGTGGCTAGATAATGCAATGTTACAACTAACCTTTCTCCAGGAAATTTTGTGAGACTGATGACTGAAACTATCTTAAACAAGGCCAAGGAGCTCATCAAAACACATTTTTGTATACTGATGATTCTTTCCTCATCAATCTCTTAATTCCTGAAAAATGGAACTAAACTCCCCTCTTTGACAGCAATTAGGATAAATTTGCCTTACAGTAGGCCTTTATGTCTTTCTTTGTACAAACAGTACAGAAAAAGTAGTTTTCTCTTGGACACTATGATCACGGTTGATCTGACTGGCTTGCCTTAAGTATTATGGATAAACACACTTTTCCTTCGAATAATAATTTTTTACCCTAAAAGCACCGAAGAAAACATATCAGTGCTTAAGCAAAAAATTATTGCCTTGGAATAGATTGATATCCTTAATTCATTTTCCTTCGGGTACTAGTTTTTTAAGTATCAACTGGGCTTAACTGTGTAACAAAAGAAAATGTTTGATCAAGAATTAGCTACAATATCTAAGGAACCAGGTAGGCTTTCAATATGGTGCACACAAATTACACTGAATAAATCTTAATTGAAAAGCATGTAACCAGTGTTACAAATATCTTCTTAAAAACTTTATTTGTATTTTGTTTACTTTGTTTTAAATACTTTCTTAAATAAACACTGATCTCCAACAAACTAGGAATGCTGTGGAGGTCTCTTGCATGAACTGCCACTTTCGTTATCAAATTTCCTCCTTGCCATGCTGTCTATGTTTGTTTTAACATCCTTTGTGAATAATGCATTACAAGCCTTTAAAATGCATCAGCTATATAGAATTGAATTTAATTAGCTTAATTTTATTTGGTATTCTATTAGATATTGTTATCTGAACATAGAATGTCTGAATCAATACTTTTTACCTTGCCTTAACATGCCTTGCGTTCTACAAAGTGATACCTTGGCATCATGCATATGTTATTTGCTTCTATTATGTTTTGATAACTGCTGCTTATGTTAACAATTCTATTGGATTTACTCTTACACAATCTAAAAGCAGACGATATCCAGTGCAAAAAATTGCAGACAATGATTTTACAGACATTGCTACTATCCACTTATAAGCGATAGAGAAATTGCAAGTGGAATTTGTGTACATGTCAACTCCAAACGAGACTTTGTGTGCTACAATGAAAATCATGCTGGCTTTATAACATCCAGCAATGGAAGAATCATTAAGGCTGTGAGTGATTTTTTGTATTTAGGCAGCAACATTGAAGCAACGAAGAAAGATGTAGAAATAAGACTCTCAAATGCACGGGCAGCATTCATGAAGCTAAGTAAATCTGGAAATCAAACTTATTGCTGAATTTGAAAAGAAGGGGTTTTAAGCCTGTACTCCTCTACGGATCCTCTACTTAGACTTTAACAAAGTGTCTTGATAAAAGAATTGATGGATCATATACGAAAATGTTACCCGATGCACTTAATCTGTCTTGGCGGCAACATCCAACGAAGCAACAATTTTATGGTGACTTGCCTCAAGACAGGTTCTTAGAACAAGGAATACGTAAAAAATTGCAAATTTCAGCAGATACTGCAAGAATTTGATAAGTTTTAGTCTAATTGCTGTAGAAGTTTGTCTTGTATTTGACCACACTCTGCTTCAGTCACCTTGGCTGAGATGCAATGTTGTTTGTTGTTGTAGTGATAAACTCATTCTAAGTAGCAAAACCTTCTCCTTAAGGTTTCTTTGCCTTGAGTGTTTGAGGAGCGGGTAACCAACAGTGTAGGGCACCTGTTGGTCGTTTTCTTTTGGTTTACCATGTGTTATAGCAGTGTAGTTTCATGATGAAACTATTAGATTTAGGTAAAGTCTCTGAGAGTTGTAAAGTCTGTCAGTGTGAATTTGAAATCTATATATTTTGTCCTATATGATATTTGCACACCACGTTTAAGACATTGTGGCAAGACACAGATGTGAATCCAAAGGGCGCCAGGGGTGTATGGCCTCTGCCAAACGGTGTTATTTCATATTGCCGAAATTTGTGCAGACCTGTCAGCTTTTGGAAAATAAAATGCGTGAACTATTCTGGTATTAGTATCTCCGTTAGGCACCAACATTTTTTCAGTACCTTGATCCCCCTGCAGTAACTCTACAAAACACTTATTCAGCCCTAAAACCTGACACAAAAACATACCCAAGTCAAGTTCGAAAAGTTGTGCTGACGTCCAGCACCTGAGGCAACTTCTTGCCATTTTCTTTCTCGAGCGTCTTAAACACAAAGGGGACTAGTTTTCTGTTCCCTCACGAAAGAGGTGGTTTTAACTCCTTTACTCATTTGCAAACCAAACATCAAAGCAGTAAGAAGCCTAGGAGAGGAAATTGAGAAAGTGCCTCGTAAACATTTTGTCAAAACCTGCCATGTAATAGCAGTTTGGCTATTTTAACGGTTTAATTTTTTGAGGGTTTTTTCATGAGTGAGACCTCCGAGACGCCTGGCGAGTTCCTTAAGAGATACGATATACTAAACCTCAGACAGCAGATACTCATAAAGAGGACTTATTGAAATACTAAGGATCAAATACTAAGGTCGGACAATTCTCTTGCAAGGTTCCCTTCAACACCTTTTTAGCAATGGAAGGCAAACGATATTGGTGAAGTGTACTCTAATTATTTGACCCTTCAATAACATCCGTAAAAAGTCACTGTCATAGCTAAGTGTCACTACATGCGATCTTATTTGCACTTGGATGTTCCTGGTTGTATTCTGGAATGACTTTCATTGATCTTGTTACAACTTTGTTTAATGGAGTGTACTGATAGCATCCAACTGGTCTATTTAACTGAAAGCTGATGATACTAGAAAGAGTTCCATCTAATTCCAAGGATGCATGCTGTGAGGGTAAATTCTTCTTGATACCAAAATAGACCGACTCTTCTTGTGCATTGCTATGGATGATGCATAAAACAATCTCAACAAGCTTGAAAACATGGAATTTGCCACGGCTGGTTCCTGGAATTTTTTGGTTTGACAGATGGTACCTAAGCACATCAATGCGATAAACAAGTGTGTTACCTTCATCGTCGAAACGGATTGCAGCTTCATCTAATGTTTCAGCGGAAACATCGTCTAATGTGACTGACTGGAGCAGAATAAATTCCTTCTCCTGTTGACTTAAATCTTGCTCTGAGAAATGGACGTAAGACTTCAACGCCTGCACAACAGACAAAACACTTTCAAAAAGAGCATTTCTGATCACAAAAATTCAAAAAACGAGCATGCTGCAAAAACGTGTCCTCTAATGGAAAATTTTCAATGGCGTAAATAAAAGCTATGCGGTGGAATTCGAGGCAGGCACTGAAAACATGTCAAACTGTCTTTGACTGAGTTGACCTTCATCTAAGAGCGAATTTAATTTTCCACACAGCAAGAAACCAACAAACATTCTGCTTGTGTCCAGAATATTTTCCTCTTTCAGAACTTCCCCTTTAAATTGGCTGATGGCTATGTCACCATTGCTAAACTTTCTTACAAGCTCCGGGGTAGCAAACCTACTCAACAGCTGTTTGACACATGAGAAGAGAGCATCGTAAATAATATGAATTAAGGGATGCGACCTTTGCTGTAACAAATTGAGGTGAATTAAGGGTTAACGTGCAGCGTGTAGAAATTTCAATAGTACTTCTGTCAATGGTTGCTTGAATGCATTGATCAGCCTTGTAGCAGATTCCTTGCCATCCTTTTTGTCAGGACTTAACGATTGAAAGTAGCTTTTTAGGGATGGAAAAAGTTGAATTACCCTCTCAGTGCAGGTTGCCATACCAAGCCATCGAACGCTGTGAAATTTCAAAATCTTGCAGTAGTCTTGATCACCAAACTCACAGAATTCCACAGAATAATCAAAATGGAAATAAACATCAACGAGCAACTCTTCAACTCCCAAGCCTATGACGCTAGCAACAGCATCAGTTGCCTTTTTAGCAGCATTGTGGGCTATGTGACAAGGGCATCCCATCAAAATTGTGTGTTCATTCTTTTCCTTTGCTTCCACTATGACTGAAATATAACGACCAACGTTCGTTAATGCATCATCCCCTTTTAATGAAACACATTTTTCCGATGTGATGTCATGTTTAGCCATTGCATTGTTGATGGCTCTGAAAATGCCTTTTGCAGTAGCTTCTTTTGAGTTACAAATATCAAGGAACTTGGTGAGGACTTTGTGCTGGTTTATGTCAAAAATATGAACCGTCGCTGGGTTCATCTTTTGGAGCCCTTTGCGAATGCTACCACCGTTGGTTATGCTGAAGCATTTAGTTTTAATGTTCTCAACTAATGTTCCTTGCAAATTGGGGGCAATAGCATGATTTAGAATGCACGAGGATTTAGTTTTTCCACACGCATTTGCTTTGGCGATCTTTGAATCATGGAAGATATTTCTGAACAATGGTCCTAAATATTCTGCAGTTGCAAATGGAAGATTATGTTCGGCAAGGAAACCAGTCACCTTATCCTCTGCGGCACTAACAAGGTTATCTACATCCGAACTCGTTGTAACAAAGTGCTGCGTTATGGATCTTTTGGCTGTCTTGCTATTTGAAATTTCCAAATGCTTCTTTGATGTGCAGTGTCTATCCAAATCAGCTTTGCCTTGATGCCCAATGGGAACAGACTAGCAGCAGATTAAACAAAACAAGCAATGCTCTGTGTTTTGGGCATGAGTTTTTCTAATAATGCCTTCACATGCTTCTTCTGTAAACCACTTTTCCAAGACTTTGCACTTCTTCTGGTTTTTTTTTTTTTTTCTTCTTTGCTGGGGTAGCCATATTTAACCAAAAACTCATGTGCTGGTCTCTTTGGAGTTACAAGCTGTTATGATGCAATGCACTCTCAAGCAGGAATTTCCCACGCTTGGATTTGTGTGCAACAATAAAACTGTCTGAGCTTGAATAACTTTTTAATAACCATCCGATTTATTGCCAACCAATCAAATTGTTTTCCTTCCTGGATTTTTTCTTCTATGCACCTGCCAGCTCGAGCGCCCTCAGGTCATCCATTCATTTAAAATTCTTTTTGAATGGATTGCTTAATAGACCTATTTCACAATTAGGTCATCATGTTTTAAACCAAGCCCAAAGCCGCAAACTTTGATCAGTCTCTGTATTCGTATGAATGGCAGCATAGCAGAATAGTTTTTTGAGTGTTCAATTGATCCGAGAAATACATTTTCTTATTTACAATTTATTTACTAATTTTTCTCGGAAATGTGTGAAAATTAGCAGCGTGCGTGATGCGTGATCGTGAAAAAAATGCACGAAAAACACGCAAAATGCGTGAAGGTTGGAAGGTCTGTTTGCGTTAAAAGACATGCCACATAAATTAGACAAGAGAATGAATAGAACCAAAACCTTAACATAACGATAAACTATAGTAGTTGTATAACAAACAAGGCAGATTTTGTCTCACACTACATTTTGCCTTTGAAATGACAAAATGTTCAAGCATTTTTTTACATTGGAGGTAGTGCTAAGGTGTTCGAATCACATAAATAGTGTGCCACATTTTGTACTATTTAGTCAATCTCCTACCTATTACATACATTTATATGGCACTCTAAATGTGATCATGCGTGTGTTCTAATGAACGTCCCATGAATTAAGGCTGCAGAAGTTTGAGAAGAACATGTCTGTAGAAGCCCCTCCCCTTCTATGAAACAGTAAGATGTCAGATTTCTAATTTGCATGCAATCTAAAAGATGTTGAATACTGCCGTATTCTAGTGAGATAATTTAACCTATCATAAGTTTCTATCATTGTGCATGGGTTCTTCGTCAATCGAATCTATTGGTCCTTCATCACGATGACCTCTCAGTGCAATGTTTTGCTTGGCACATGTTAGAAGCATGTAGATGACTTAAACAAGCCCAGCCCTATGTCTCTCTATCTCTTTCTGCGTTTTAATGTCAAGATTATTGATCGAATGCCCTTCTCACATCCAGATGTAGCACAGTTCAAGAACACAGGGTACGTAATTAGCAATTGTCATGAAAAGACGCTTTTTGGTGGCTGGTGAGGACTCCATTCTACCTGGCAAGTTTAGAAAAGCTACAAGAGGCCTGTTAACATGTTTGCCAATTGACTAACTTGCTCTTCTCAGTATTATGCACCTCTTACACCACTCTCGGATGTCTTGAATTAATGCAATAAACACACGAACCACTGCATTATTTGGGCTTTCTGCTAACCGCTAGCCATGCGAACATTTTCAAGCAATTTTTGTCCGATAAAATGCTTTGTTTTCAAGGAATTTCCTATTTTCAGCTGACTCGTAGGTTTTTTTCTTTTGTTCAAACTGACAGAGAAGATGAGGAGAGGTTTGACCCACCAAGAATACTGTTGCTTATGTAAAAATTATAGTGCTTTTGTAATACAACATGAACTTTAACCTATCCTGCTAAGTCCGCTAAATAACTTAAGTTCTAGAAAAATTCTTATTATTAAGTGAGTACTATAAGGCTTTAAAACTTTGAACACTCTAAAGAACTCCCAAATTTTTGGAAGGGCATGGCTATCAAAAATTTTCTTTACCCACAATTTTCTTTTCAAAGTGGCCCTGCCCAAACTCCAATGCTGGATGTGCCCCTTTCAGGACAAGATAATTTTATAGATGATTAAAGTATGTACTTTACAAAACTTGGAACAGTTGGAATATTAATGATAATCTGTTAAGACTAATTAAGACTGTTGGAATGCCTACATATATGAAATGTTATAGATATGAAGATAGACCGTTTTGGGAATAAAGTGTCTTAAAAATAGTTTAGTTCCTTGAAACCTTGCTGTATAATTGCAGAAATGTTTTTCTTGTGTTTATTTTCAGGTTGGATAGCCTTTTTGTAAGGCAAAGGCTTTCAGTTGAATACAGAATTAACAATTTAAAAGCATGGCATGTCAGTTGTGATAAATCTATAATAAATTCAACATGCCTTGTGCTGCAAAGTGTTACAAATTTCTTGATGCAGTTACACAGCGAAAAGAATTAGAAAAGACATCATCATCAGAGAGTAATTTGAGGAAATGTTTGACTGTCATAGATCTTACTGCTATTGGAGTCAGCTCAACATTAGGTGCTGGATTATATGTTTTGGCAGGTGATGTAGCACGCAATACTGCTGGTCCTGGTATTGTTGTATCATTTCTTATAGCAGGATTTGCATCAATTTTGTCAGCACTTTGTTACACTGAATTTGCATCAAAAGTGCCTAAGGCTGGCACTGCTTATGTGTACAGTTACATAATGATTGGTGAATTAATTGCATTTATCATAGGTTGGAATTTGGTTTTAGAATTTGTCATTGGTGCAGCATCCATAGCTAGAGGATTTAGTTCCTACATCAACTCGTTATTTGATGGTATAATTAGAAACACTACTCATTCACTTGTTGGAGATGCAAAACTCTTGGGGATAACATTGGAATTAGACTTTGTTTCCTTTTTTCTATGTTTACTCATTTCTGTTGTATTATCTACTGGGGTGAAATATGGTTCAAGATTCAATATTATTCTTACTGGATTGAATCTGTTGATTGTTTTGCTTGTTGTTATTATTGGACTATTTTATATCAAGCTTGAGAATTGGTCAAGCTTTGCTCCCTTTGGTATCAGTGGAATTATTGATGGTGCATCAACATGCTTCTTTGCATTTATTGGATTTGATGTTATTGTCACAACTGCAGAGGAGGCAAAGAATCCATCAAAGACCATTCCTGTAAGCATTATTTCAACAATTGGTGAGTGACACTTTAATTTCATTTTGTTTGTAAGTTTCTTTGATTCAGTTGTTCACAGAACCATGCATGCAAAAACTGCCAAAACCCATAGAAAATAATTAGTAGGGAAAGTATTTTATTGTATTCAAGGTTAAGCTACATACGTATCAAGTAAAGAGAAGTATATTCAAGAAAATGGGTACTGGCTGTTCATTCATGCACGCACTACTAGATAGCCCTGTTACATTGATATAAGCACCTGAGTTGTGGCATTGGGTATTATCCCAATTGAATAAGACTTGAGTCTGATCCTGTTTCTTCAAAAGGTGCCCCAAGGTTTGATGGATTCATATGAAGTGCCATTAAAATAGGGATGACATAGATTGCTTTGAATTACTAGAAAACCTCGCAAAATCAAGTATGAGATTTAAATCATAAGGTTCTTCGATTTTATGCGCAATAAGTGGGATAATCTTGGTATGAATTATCTTTGAGCAGAGTAATTACTGAAATAAAGTGAGGGTCTCTTGACCATAACTGTGTTTTGATATGAGATGACCTACACTAACTAATTATGTCACCAACCATTGTTTAATATTATTGTGCAGAGTTGTTAATGAGTCTGTGTAGACACGTTTGTGTTTCTCTTGCTGTGAACTGTGTTGTGATCTTCCCAAATACTGATCCCCAATGACTGATTTAGGAATGTTGTTCTCCAAGGTCCCTTTTTTGGCAATTAGTAAGAATATGAAAGTATTCTTGGTCAAGTTATCAAAGCTTGTCAGTTGCATGTGTTCATATGATTCAGGAATTGTTCCTATACTCTAGGAACTGCTTCTTCTGTTACATGTATTTACTGTCATTACTGAGAATATGACTTTGCATTGGATAATTGTTCTTGCAGGTATTTGTTCTATTGCCTATTTTGGAGTTTCTGCAATCCTGACATTAATGGTACCATACCATTCTCTTGCTGGAGAGTCAGCATTGATTTCGGCATTTGATACAAGGGGTGTTTCATTTGGAAAATATATTATTGGTACTGGAGCAGGCATAAGCTTGTGTGGAGGAACTATAGCATCACTTTTACCTTTGCCACGTTTACTCTATGCAATGGCCATGGATGGTCTGTTGCCTACGGTCTTTTCAAAAGTAAATGGTCGAACAAATGTTCCCGTCTTTAGCACTTTGTTTAGTGGTCTATTTTCAGGTGAGTACTAAATAGTTTTTCTGATTTTACACGATTTATTTAGGGTCTCTTTGGTCTTGCTTAGCAGTATTGATACAGGTTTGCCACACAATTGTCTTTTACTTTGATGAGGTGACAGGCACTTTCAAGCTTAATGATTATTAATAATTAGTAAGTTATTTTACATAACTGAAATGTTCCAAGTACATAAAGGATACAATTTTATATAATTTCAAACGCAGATAGATTACATGAACAAACAGGTACATAATATCATTCTATTTTTCATTCGTTTTGGTACCTCAGTAAACGTTATTACTTTGTGCAGTCAAATGTTTTGAGCCTTCTTTGTTGAAGGCACAATTATGAGAAATTCCAGTCTGCTTCTTTTAAAGTCATGTCCACATAGAAGTAATTCTATGCACATGCAATTGCCATAATGAATGTTAAGGCTAAGTAACAAAGGATTGGAATGTTAAACGTTTCCTATTGTACGATTTTCCCTGTACGAAAAACACAAGGTTGGATTTTTGTGCTAACTGCCATTCCATGAAATATCTGGCATTCAGCTGTCACGCCTCAGTTGTAAATAGTTACAATTTGCGCAATTGAGTATTTCATTTGCTTTAGTGCAAAACAAATGTTTAATGATAAACAAAGCTATTACGTGTTGAAAATCAGTTTGATAATTACCTATGTCAAAGAGAAGCACTTCGCTCTTTCTAACAAAATGACAATTTTCACAAAATTTCCCAAATGACATTTTTCACAGTTGAACATCAGTTCTGGCTCGTGAAATTGAGACCATAAAACTTTGCATAAATTTGTAGACCACAGCATGTGGTTGGCCTCAACACAAAACGATTTCTCCTTCTTATCTACTAGGACATTTTATATAGGAAAAAGACTTTCGTGGATTTTATGCTTCATTACGAGTAGTTGGTTTTGCAATGCTGAAGTTCCTGTTTGCATTGGCAATACTTGTTCCGATTGATATAATACAAACTGCAAGAGTGGGATTGGATCTTTACAAAATATGATTCAAGGTGTTGAAAAGGACTGGTTTGGCTCGAGCCACTCTGAAAATTGAAAATAATTTGAGCAGGAGTGGTGACAATTTTGTTTTGGCAAATATAACTATTTCTTTAATTTCTCAAAGATAAGATTTAGAGTGTAAATAATGTCACACTGAATTTAATTCACATTCATGGGTAAAATAGCAATTTTTCTAAATCGATTTTGCTTGTCGCACATGAGTTTTATAGATATTGTATGTCAATTTTTACCCCTCACTTCTTCATCACATGCGGCTGGGTTCAGTGTGTCCCATTATTTGCACCAAGAATATGGTTTCATCATTTGTTTAGGTACAGGTAGTACATGATTGCTTTTCATCAATAGAAGTCACCTTCTCGCAAGTGACAACTATATTTTTAGGTATGTTTGAATAGATGGCTAAACTAAGGTATTTACTGTGCAAAAAACAGGAACAAGTGTGAAAGCAGGACCTTTTGATATCCATAGAATAACAAAGTCATTTTAATTTGATTAATTTTTATTACATTGATTAAGGAGCTGGTTAAACTTCGTTCATCTATCTATCAAATGTATTGTATGTAGAGTAGTTAACTGCTTAATAATCCCGCTGTTTCCCCCAAATTGCTGCTATTGTATTTACTAGTATTCTATATCTGAATGGTATTCCTGATACTTGGTGTATATTTTGCCTCCTAGGATTTATGGCTTTCCTCCTCGATCTTCATGATTTAGTAGAGATGTTATCTATTGGTACATTAATGGCATACAGCATTGTTACAATATGTGTACTTTTCCTGCGGTATGACAAGATGGAGCTCAAAGCTTCTTCAACACCTTCACAGTTTGATGTAGCCAGAAAAAATATCACTGAAAGTGACAAACAAGCCCTTTTCTCTTACGGTATATACTTCTTTTTGTGTCGTAAGCCTGAACAACTTTTTCTGTTAAATCATTGAGTTCTTTATGGCATCTATCGGAAGGATAATTTCGATATTGGCTTCTTGAGTTAATTGTATGCTAGACGGTTGTAAATATATGCGTGTTTTTTTATTCCAGGAGTTCTCCATAATTGTTCTGCCCTTCAAAGGACCTAAAATAAGAAATAAACAAGACTTGTTAATATTGACCAGGAGACAAACAATACACACCACTGATTTAGAAATCCCTGCGTGTTCTATTGCCAGAATCCGTAGAAATTATACACTTAACCTGAGTTTGTAGTTCCATAAATTGTGTTAGATTTTAACGGGTTTAGTCATCTATTCAGACTACATATTTTGTACATAAAATTGTAGTATTTATGATATCGATTTTGTTTAGGTTGGGGCTGTATTTGAACTTTGTTGCGAAACTGTCATATTTTATATTGTTGCTCTTTGTCTTTGCAGCAGTATGGAAAAGTTCCTTTGATCCTTTTCAACATTTCACAACCAAATTTTTATGCACTTTTACTTAAAAAACTTTATTCTTAAACTAACTTGATTGAACTTGATTGATCGTTTGGTTATGCTACCTATATTCTGCCCTTTTCTAAGTGTTAGACGCAATTTCCATTTGCTCTTTTAAGCAATAGTTACGTTCCAGTAGTAGGCAACATTGGTGCATGTGTGATGTCTCTTATTTCTTATGTGATAGACGATGCGCTTCAAGCGGAAGAAACGTACGATATATTAAAAGAATCAATGGATGAAGATGACAGAAGAACCAAGACAACTTTTGCAAAAGGACTTATCTGCTTGATCGTATTACAAATAACTGGGTTGTGCTGGATGTTTTCAACGTTTCAGAAGATGTTTTTCCGCATCTGGATTCTCTTCCCATTTGTCCTGTTAGTCGTTGGCGTACTTAGCACCACAGTTATCCTTGCTGTACAGAAACAAGCAGATCAAGAGATGCCTTTCAGGGTGCCACTCGTGCCATTTCTTCCAGTTATCTCTTTATTATGTAATATCTATCTTATCATGAGATTAAATAAATGGACGTGGGTACGGTTTGTGGTTTGGCTTGTGATTGGTGAGTACATTTGCCTGTATTGTCTGTTGTATTTTCACGAAATTTTTTCCTCAGACGAGAATTAGTGTGATTTTTTTGCGAATGTGAGTCACTCGTTTCCACTTCCTACTTGTGTAATCAGAGAAAAGCTTCATAGCATTCATTGTATTGTGAAAGCAATCGAACAACTATCGAACTGTTATTGTAGCAACCTATCTCTGTTTAAGATACTGATTTAGAATGCAGTAGTTATTGTTGCTGTAACCGCGTATAGGCGTATTCTTTTCAGTCCGTGATTTTGCACAGTCTTAGTGTAATTCAGCATTTGTTCTGCTTCCAGTAAAGTGAAAAGGTGTTTCATATTTATCTTCCTTATGTTTAGGTCTTATTATTTACTTCTGCTATGGTGTATGGCACGGCGTCAATCGTAATGACAAAGACCTGAGTCAACCCGGAACTGGCTACATTCCCCTGAAGGCACTCGAGTCAGAGAGTACGGACGAGGAACCAAGATTATATCCTTCATTAAAGGCCGTGTCCAAAGAACAATAGCTACCATTTTCTCAGTACATATTCTTCAGTGTGTTATAATGTATCGTTTTGATACTAAATTATATCGATCTTAGTATTGGATAAAATCAAATATTAAGAGCCGTAACTTCCCTTTATTTTTTGACCATTATTGTACAACAACGGCAGATATCAAGTTGCTTCCGGCTGCCCTCTGCTGGTATTGTGCGCGGTCAATCAAACTTTGTTTTACGTCTTTTGTACCTTATATTGAATGGGTTAAATTATGTTTCCTTATTATATGCAACTTGTATTCTTCTTGACTGGTCTAAGTCTAGCGGTCTAGCGCCGGTGACGACTGCTGCCTTGAAAAGGCAAGTTTTTAATTGCGGAGCTAAAATCATGTGCCGACCGAATATAGATTTACTGAGATGCTTGTTTCAAGAGTTTTTCTGTTCGAAGGAAGTCTCTGAAAATCAAGTACTTTACAAGAGACACTTTTGCTTTGTGTGAACATTTTCCCGGGTAAAATTCGTAGTAAGCGTCGTTTTAGCAACAGCCAGAAATATGGAAGTGAGCAATCCTGGCACAATTGATTACCAAACGATTTTGAAGGTTGAATGTTTTAGAAGAATTGGAACAAAGTTCTTGCCCTGTCTATTATCAAATGTAAATTTGTGGGGCAGCTATCCTAGTCGATTGGTGTTGAGCAAATAACAAATGTATCAGTTAATGCTATTCAACTTTTTTGGTCAGTATGAATATTGTCTGGTGATAAGACGTTTAGACATCTTCAGAGAAAAAGTAATGTTCACATGTACCTGGTAAAAAATTCTTAAAACTTCTTGCGGTGGGAAAATCCGCCTGTGCATAGCCTTAACCTGATTTGTGTAATTCCATCCCACAAATTACGTTTTGAGACGACATCGGACTGCTTGCAGGACTGTTTCCATCCGAGGGACACTGTTTGAAGGTAGAATCCCACCTGTTGCTCCCGCAACACTATTTCGTTGTCATCTTGGGTTGCGACTAGGCAAGGTATCTACACTGCTGTCGCGCTTGGTAGTGGAACTGGAAGTACAGGTCTGATACCAGGTTATCGCAAACCTAGCCTAAAGTGAAGAAGACTTGCAATAGATATGAATAAAAAAGTGAAAGATGTTAGCTATTGATGCAACGTATACTTTTCAACAAAAGCCTAGGCCTCACTACCATTCTTGTTTTAAGGTGTAGCGTTCTTACGTAAACTAGTGTCAATGTAACGTCATTTACAAAGCAATATGAATGTTGGCTTCTAGTATTTTTCCAGACCCTGTACTGTTTAGGTTTTGACTGGTCATTTACTTCCATACCCACAGAGGCATGCCAAATCTGCACGAACGAATAGTCTCTTGGTATATATAGTCATCTATTTACCGTGTACTGCCTGTCTTGTAGGAGGACATTTACAAGTTGCCTATCAGTTGAGGCATCCTTTAAAGCTGCCTAAGCCCAATCATAAAGGCAACCTTTTGCTTTCCAAGAAGTAATCATAAGCATAGGATATCTTAGTTGGCTTTAGAACTGTAATAGACTGTCTAAAATTGACGTGACAAATTAAATGGGAGCGGTCGCTGCGCAAGCTAGTCGTGGATCGATCAGATATCGATCCCATTAATTTCTTTGATTGGAAAAACTACAAAATGAGAAATCCCTTGGCGGATATTGTATTGATGATAATATTTGTATCGGGTCGTACGGTAAACGTAATAAAATTAAGGCCAATTTTAAACGGCGCTGTTGTGTCAAATTTCTGTTAATGTTATAATTAAATCCATCATGAATTCATCTTCTAAATCCAACAAAGTTTATGATGCACCATTAGATTATCTAACACAAGAGCAACTTGGCATTAGACGATGGATTTATTTCGAATCAAAGTTAACTGATTTAGGTCTTGGTCCCTAATTTGCCAACGTCTAACCAAGATGTGCATGTGCAATATTTTTTCGCTCCAAAACCAACTCATGAATGTGGTTAAAATACGACACAAAATGCGACGCATAAAGTTGAGACGTTTTGTCGAGGTCGTGTTAGATTTTCGATAATTTGATTTAGCTTAGGTGAAATGCGACGTCTGAACTGGGTCTAAGTGTTGTGCTGAATGTAGCACGTTAGTGAAAAGGTCATGTGGTTAAGTCTTCAAGCGTTAGAATTTGACATTAACATCGGTGAGTACATCAAAATCTTTTTGCAGCAAAATCTTGCAGCTAATGGACGAAATTTGTAGATAGTCACGACAAAATTTCCTGAACAAACACAAAGGACCAAACTGTGTACACAATCACCTCTCAAAAGGATTATTGCTGTTCTTGCTTCTTTTCTTCCGTGTTTTCCACAGTATACCACCCTTTCTTTTATCCATAAGTTCATGGCCATTGTAGTAGAAGGCGTTTCTGTTGACGGCCTTTACGATCAAATATGCGTGGAGTATTTATGCTGACAGACCTGGTATCAGGTGGGTGAACGTTTGCCAGTATGACGGACGTAGTCTCGAAATCAAGATGGACAACTTTTGGGAGCCGGTACAAGATCGTCAACGGTAAAGCTCTCTGGTAAGCGTCGTTGGTTCAATCACGGCGAGGTCTTGCGTGATGTCCCTGTTAAAGGCCCCGCCAAGTAAGAGTGTGAAGGTGGGATGTGATATGGAAGTACGCAGTTAGACAATGACGGAGACATATCCTTATTCGGTCACGGAATTATGAATCTAAATAACTTTAAATGACTTTCCCATGCTGGTGAAGTCAAAGGTACCTGCTTGATTATCAGGTACTATTAAATATTCATTGATCTTGAGTTTAGACCTTGTCGTTCTCGAATGTGATTACTGACGGTTAAAAACTGTTATTCGCGAAATAATCAAGCATTTGTTTGTTCGTATTGACGTTGGCTGGTACTGGAAAACAAGTAAGAACAGGTGGTAGGATTAGTTTCCTTTTGAGTCAACATTAAAAGAAATGCCTTCGAATGTTCATTCGTGACCTGGTTCTACACACCAGAAGCCAACTTTTATTTGGTTATATTTTTGGCTGTGCTACTCTTTACGTAAAATACAACAATTGTAGATTTAACATGTTATGGTAACTTTTTTTACTCCGTTCTGATAATATTTTTGGAAGTTCAAACATAATTATGGTTATGTTCGTAAGGAAACAGCACAAGAATTCAAAATATTGAAATTCAAATGTGTTCTAATTTATAATTTACTTTTAGATATACTAATTCTCTAAATCATGGAAACTAAGTTCCGAATGTGGTTTCAGCTAGGTTTAAAATCTATGTGTAAAATTGTTGATGACATCAAACTTAAATACGCTGGGGAAAAGTTAGTTGCGAGAAATTGCAATCTTCCTGGTATACGTAAGACTCGTAGGTCTTTACTCTAGCAGAAGAAAGATTTCAAGAGCCCTCAGAACCTTCCTAAAATAAAGTTTGATAACCAGCGCCAGTGCTTAGCCCTTCTCCAGTGTATCCTTGAGATTAGGTCTGTCGTCTTTGTATAATTTAGGCCATATTGATAATCCAAACTTGTATAGTGTGAATTTGCTATCAACAAAGTTTAATCCTAATGATGCATTTCTCTTAAACGTGCGTTGCAAACTTTTCTGCAATTATTTCCCTGCTACCATCGTCTTACTTGCTCCTTCACACGATGATTAAAATTTGGATTCAAGTGACCACCCTAGCCTTCTCACAACTGCATTTGAGCCTTGTTCCTTTAGTAGTATGACGAATATCCATCATAATCCTTTGTAATGTTGGAGTTTACGCAAACCTGTGTTTTAAATTTCGGTTTCTTAGAAGTCCTGCTAGACCACAGGCTAACCAACACCTGTCGACTTTTATACGGAACTAGTGAAACAGCGATGACATGGATACCTGGTAACCACATGCTGCTTGAATGCGTATGCGCCAATGGACAGACATCCAATAATTTGAGTGGACAATCGGGGTTGAATCACACTTTGACTCAGTAGGAAAACTGACATAGAGACTGACACTCCAGATAATGAATCGTCAGAAAAGAAATTATAGATATATGGCAACTTTTTATATGAAACGTGTATCGAAACTAGCCAATCATAACTTCTCGTCCTTATACATTTTGGCGCATTCTGAATTTTCTAGTAAATGTTGGCCTATGGCAGTCACATCTTCAAGCGCGAGATGGCTGTTGTCTACGAGGAATTGATGCTTGCCGTACACTGGCTGGAACATGTTTTATCCTGTCATCCAGTCTCTGAGAAGTGTGACCTATGTACATAAGGACGAGAGTTTTCGGATTATTGGCACTGCTAGATCGTCCTTCCATTTAGGTGAAGTCGAGTCTGTCTACATTAAAACAAGAAAACCAGTACTCTGTAGGCAGAAAGAGTGTGTCTTTTCACTTGGACTCTTCCAATAATGTTTTGTTTCTTCATTTTCTCTTTGTTTTTTGCTTTCTTACTTACAATTGCCTAATTTCGAGACATGTTTCGTATAAAAAGGTTGTCTTATCTATACTTTACTTTCTGACGATTCATACTCTAAGGAGTATCAGAAGAAAAAGGCTCTTAAGGATGTTTTGAGCGCAATATCACAACTGTTCGAGGCGATTTTCAAGTTTTGTACCACAGAAGGTCTAGACAACTCTTAATAATCAAACGAAAGCTTGTTGTATCGTTTGATATGAGTACTGTTAGTCATCCAAGCAAGGTCGCTGACGAAAATGGCGAATTTCAAGAATCTGTTGTCATTTTTTTATTTGTAGGGCTCAATATAAGAATACAATGGCTTTACGTGATTTTTTTTGTGTCAATACAGATGCTTCCTTGGTCGTCTACTGAGATTACGTCCGAATGTATAGAACCTGTATTTATTACAGCAAGAGCAGTGTCAAAAACTTCACAGAAGTGTTCCTATTTTCAGTTACTTCCGCCTTTAGCGATTTATTTCTTGTTGTTATGAATAGTTCACATTCACGCTCTTTTTCTTGATACATAAACTATGACAGCTTTTTGGTATGCAAATACAATTCTTGAATACACCCCGGTGCGGTCAGTGGTTGGGTAGCATGCGCTTTTCATTTTAAATCAGCGCGGGAAGCACGAAGTTGACGTTTTCTTGTGTAACAGGTTTTTAATTATCTGGGACTTGAACATATTCCATTCCATAAGTAGCTGTTTCTATCATCACTTATATCAGGCAGATTGCAGTTTGATGGAATCTTTGTAATCAAATAAGTATACCTAGTTTCTTACGTGTAGCGATCGATGACGAATTTCACCTTTAAATCGTGAACAGTCATTATATACGTGAAGTTGGGTTACGATCAACATTGACTTGTACTCAGATGTGAACCTGTCGACCTGATAACTCGAGTGGCTGGCAATACTGGTCGTATATCTGAATGTAGAGTCGTAATTTGTCAGTCTAGTGGCTTAAGAGATATTAAATTACGCTCTAGCTGATCTCGATCTAAACCTAAAACGAAATTTGAGGTCTGGAATAAGGGCCTACCTGTTTTATCACGTTGACCAAGATTACAACGAATCAATGTTCCAATCAGCCGTTAAACCACCAACCGAAGTACAATCATGAAGGAGCTTAAGCCCAATTACATATCGGAGCTTTTGTCGTTGTCAAGTGCTAGCCAGGAAAATTTGGAACGATGCACACAACCGGATACTTTCACAACCTCTGTTGGACAGGTATTCCGTCAGGGAAAGCTGTGTTACCTTGCTAGAAACAGTTGTTTGGAGGTAATTTACAGCGAGGATGGGTCTAGAAAGGCGTCGTGTAATTTTGAAAACAATTATAGTTCTGTTATAACATCAGTTATATATCGTGAGTCGTCCATTGGTAGAGGGTCACAGATTGTACTAGGTCTGCATCGAAAAGATGCTGCTGGAAGCACTGGCCTTGTGTGTGTTTTCGATACAGAGATTGGTAAGGTTGTCAAGTCGATATTGATCCCAATGCCTGTGTCTTCGATAGCCGAAATAGCAGACCTAAATTCCATTGGTAGTAATGCAGGATTAATTAGGTGAGTGAGATGTTTAAGATTGTAATTTGTGTCAATTATAACACACACAGATAATCAACGACTGCAGAGCACAAATTAGGCCTACATCATGATCTTGTAGGTAGGGAATGCAACCATGTTAAGCTCATCTATGTTTCTGCAGTGTTCACCGTGCCTCGGCTCAGCTGATTTTGTAACACATATTTGCAGACCTAGCTTTTGCTTGAAGTACAAGAAAGTTATCACTGTTTTGTGCAGAAGCATATTGCTGAGTATGTCAATTTCCAATGAGATTGCGGATGTGCAAGAGCAAAATTTTATAAGTGCAAGTGTGCACATTATCACTTTTTGCACAGTATTAGTGAGAACTTCAAAACTCTTAATTTTCTTCAACAATAGCATAGACCCCCTGCTATACCCTCTTTTGGGTGTGCAGGACCATGTTTATAAAAATATCTTGTGTGTGCACTTACCATACTCTGCAGTCTGGGTGCAGAGGGAACAGATATGATCTTGTATTGCAGTGAAAGATTGTATTTCTCGAATTAGTGACAAAAGAACTATATCTCAGTTAACAATTTAATTCTTTGATAGTCATCACTCAAATATGATGATTTATTATTACACTAGCCCAGTCGGCTCCCACTTAACTGAATCACATTCCAAACTACATAGATATATAAGTAAGGTATCAGCACTCTGTACTATGTACATAGAGCACTGTTTGCAGGTGAAGACAGCACCATTTATGTATATATTCTTCTAAAGAAAAATTATTCGAAATGTTATATGAAATGTTTATGTTTTCAATAATTTATATAATCTTTTAATGAACATAGGAGATTTAGGCTTTTGTAGTTTGTTATATATATATTTTT